>JAWPHD010008315.1:0-116788 GCA_037043455.1 Cyrtodaria siliqua | reverse complement strand
ACCTTTTCACACCAGACCACCGAAACGACTAATTTACACCAAAATATCTAGTAGGAAGAGATCGCGTAACAGGTTATAATAGCGTAAATGAGTCTCCATTGCCCTCCCATAGTAAAGTTAGAATGTTGACAACCTGTTAAAAACTCAAACCTGGTTAGAATTATGGGAAACTTACTTTATCATGCAAATAAACATGTCTGCTATTAAACATCAACAAGGAAATAGGGGGTTTAATACCTTCTAAGAAACATTTCTTCAGTTGTATACTAACACCGGGTCAAAGGTCAAAGCTATTTCTACCCCTTGCAATGTTGTACCCTGTCTACTTTCACTTCTGAAATTTATATCAAAGACTGTCAAAAATATGACGAGCTCCCTTTTCAAATATCAACAACATGTCCAGAATACTGTTACAGCCAAACATTAACAGGAAATTGGACTAAAAAAAATTTAAAGAAAAAATAGATTAGCACTCTTTAATACAGAACTACTTTCGAAGCACCAGGCAAGCACATCCGGCTGATTTAGTGGAATTAAACCTAACACCACCCCACCTCACTACAACGAGCTTCCCGCTAACGGTGCAGCCAAAAACTCAACAGCCGATTTAAGACAAACATTAAATGTTTCACAAACCGTTGTTCTTCGACTGTGAATGTCCAAATGGTCTTCAGTAATACGTTTTTTCTATTTTCACAAAAATAAATCCAAGGACGCTGCCATCTTGTTTTTGGGGGTAGGTATAAAACGCGGACAAACACGCGCGGACTAGCGGACTGCTAACTAGCGGACTGCGGACCAGTATGGTATAAAATGCGGACTGGTATTTTGCGGACCATGTACCTAGATGGGACAAATATATTTCGGACAGTACCTTTTATACCATACTGTGTAACATGGGTTTTCGATATTTTGGGTTTTAGGACTCTATACCAAACCATTTGAACACCATCCCAACACCGTGCCGACCCCCTTTGATTAAAACTAGATATTATATTTTTATTTCCTTGTTCCTGAAAATAACAGACAATGTTCCCCTGTTCCCAAAAATAAATGGTCATGTTCCCTTGTTCCCCCAAACCCCTGGGAGACCCTCTATAGTCCAGTGACGCCGCATTGGAACACCCCACCGTAGACACATGAAATGATACCCCACCCACGTCACGTCATACTGACACAGGGTCGACCAGTCGAACGTCGAAACGTCAAGCAAAGAAGCTACTAGATCTAGTAGCATTTGTATGAAGAGTTTGGTGTGACCCGGGCGGGGATTGAACCCACGACCTCCCACGCTCTACTGGTAAGCCACCACCACGGGCTATAACTCAATGATTAGGGAAATATTGGACCGAGTGTCACAGATTTACATAGTTTCATATTTGGAAACATAAAAATAATTCTCTGAACCTACCAGAAAGACTTTAGAGAGAAAAACATCAATGTTATATTAATTGTGTGATCTATAGGCCAGGTATATATGCGAGTAACATAGTTTGAACATAGTAAATGGCCGAAAAAATAATATAACGACGGGCAAGTAGAATTTAAGATATGATACACGGCTGTGTGAAAACAAAACAACGCCAGCAGCCTGAAGGTCTTCCTTTTGTTTAGTTAACCAGTTAACAATATTTGAGAGGTACATACTGTATGTTGTCGTCCGACCATCGTTATCGTCATTGATAAATATCTAAACCAAGTTTAAGGATATGTATCACACCGATTAACCGGCTGTTATCTTGAATTTACTACGTAATTGGATCTTTAACTTTTTGTGTCTTAACTAACATTGCACTTCTTTTCTAAACTAGAGATGTGTCCATAGGACACGGATGTCCCCACTTAGATCACTATGCCATATAATTTTGATAATGAACATAAACACTGATAAACACGTTCAACTTAGGTGCGCATCTTCACTTGCTGGTCAACATTCCTGTTTGGCGACCTTGGGTTAAATAGTTATGGAGGAGGGCACACGTTTTTCATTCCCTATTTTGACTAAGTGAAGAGTAAAATCTCTGTGGTTTTTGGTCCAAAATAAAAACGAAAACCCAGGTACACATCTTCACTTGCCGGTCAAATTCCTGTAAAGTTTGGCGATCGTGGGTTAACTAGTAATGGAGGAGGGCGCGACACAAGTTTTTCAGCCCCTATTTTGACTAAGTCAAAGGCCATAACTCTGTGGTTTTTGGTCCAAAATAACTATATACCCACGGGCAACATGTTAAGCCCGCCAGTTTACAGATATACATTGCGTTGAGACTAGGGTTAAAGGTTTGACATTGCTGAAAGCAGCAGTGAGATGACATAGTTATGCCCCTTGGAGCATAACATCATATGGAATAAATGAACTGAACTGAATGTTGTTTAACGGCTCATCAACACAATATAGGTTATTTAGAGCCGCCCCAGGGAGAGGGGAAGGATACATAAGAATCCGGGAACCTGCCCTACTCTTATTATCGAATAGATTCCTATGGTTCTTTAACGTGCTCGGAGGATAGACCGATACACGGGACCGCCCGGTTTACGTCCCCATCCGACGGACGGGGCTAAGGGAAAGTGTCTTGCCCAAGAACACACCGACGGAACTCAGTGGCACCACGGAGGATTGAACCCGGGGCTAAATAAATAAAAAACGCGTTTACATGTATAAAAAACAAAACAAAAGAACAAAATGCACGTCATTCCCTTTGGTATTGTCCCTAGTTTGCCCATATTATAGCACACAACACATACACTGATAAAAACATATACATGTTACCTTTATTTTAACGTAAATGTAGTCTTCCATTCTTCTATATGGGAAGTTTACAGGAGTTGGAGCCTGAGTGTTGCGCACGACACACCCTCCTCTTATGGTGATCATCTATGTGGGCAGTTTATAGGAGTTGGAGGCCTGTGTGTTTCTCACAGCACATCCTCCTCTTATGGTGATCATCTATGTGGGCAGTTTATAGGAGTTGGAGGCCTGTGTGTTTCGCACAGCACATCCTCCTCTTATGGTGATCATCTATGTGGGCAGTTTATAGGAGTTGGAGGCCTGTGTGTTACGCACAGCACATCCTCCTCTTATGGCGATCATTTATGCCAAGTAATTTAAAAACTCCTCTGTGCATGACACAGTTATAACCCGGACAAGATCGGATTGCATGACCTCTAAGTGCTGCCTTGACCTTTGAGCTGGAGGCCCGGGTTTGTACGCGACACATCGTCCTCTTGTGATGATCATTTGTGTCAAGTTATTTCAAAATTCCTTTATGCATGACAAAGTTACAGCATGGACAAGATCGGACAGCATGAACTGCATGGCCTGTAAGTGTGAGCCTTGACCTTTGATCTGGAGTCCTGGATATCGTCCTCTGTTGGTGATCATTTCTGCCAAGTAATTTCAAAATCTCTCGATGCATGACAAGGTTACTGCCCAGACAAGATCGGACTGCATGAACTGCACCTTGACCTTTGAGCTGGAAGCCCGGGTGTTGTACGCGACACATCGACCTTTTGTGGTGATAAATTGTACCAAGTTATTTCAAAATCCCTCTATTTCTGAATCCTGTTATGGCGAAGGCGATCTCGCATGTTAAATTTCGCGAGATTGCGAAATAAATTTCGCTTTCTCGTCCTATTCTACATTGAAAAAAGGCGAAGATTGCTAACCAAACTTCGTTCAAACCTCGCATACTTTATCTTGTTTTCATTTTGGCGAGATCGCGAGAAATTAATCTCGCATTTTCGCCGTATTCTACAATGAAAAAACCGCGAGGATTGCTAGCATAACCTAGCAAGTTTAGATCGTTTTCACGTTCACGAAAGGTAAATAGGTGAGCGCTTCAGGGCCATTTGATCCTCTTGTTTATAATACTTCTCCTATATTTCATTCAGAACAGTAACAGGTCACCATGATGAACATACTTGGTTCCCTGGACTTTGCCTCGCTGGTACCCAGCGGATACAGAGCGTCTACGTCCATCGTGCTGCAGACGACAGCCGCGGTTATTGGTCTGTTCCTGCTGTCTAAGGTCATATCGTTAGTTCGTCGCGTGATACGCAATGAGAAGGTGTTTGGTGACCTTCCGGGGCCCCAGGAAAGACACTGGTTGTATGGCAGCTTCAAAAATGTAAGTGTGTTAGTTCGGGCTGGGAATGGGGTGGGGGTATTGTCTTACTCGATGGTTGAGGTAGCACCTGTCCTCACTCAGGGATTGAATTGTGACTAAAACAACTAACTCGCCAAATAAAGGCAAAAATGCACTACAAAGCCGTTTATCAAAACCCTATTCAGGTGCTCAGGTCATGAAATAATGTATATGTGCCGATTAAAAGTATTCAGTTTTAAAAACGGGTTCTTCATGGGAATGTAACAACAAAGCCAAACAATCTCCGTTATTGGGAGTTTCGAAACACTTGGAAAAAGGTTAAAGAATATCAAAATCCGATGATAAACAAACAAGATAAGACCATTAGAAGGTTGTTCTAATAGCGGATATGGAAGCCACCATTTTGAGAACTATGACATCACAGTTACACATTACCATATATGGAATATTGATAAATATCATTTAAAGAAAAGAAAAATACTGCAAATGAATGCAAAATTCGTCCTGGTCATATAAAGCATTATTGCCATTAGGTATACATATTTTTCATACAGTTGCTGTCATGTCATTTCCTATAAATCAGGAAATGTTCATGTTTATAAATATTCCATGGCGGCTTCCATATCCGTTTCAAAAATATCTTCAAATGATCATATCGCCTTTGTTTATCACCCGATTCACCATTATTTAATTGTTTCAGAACTCTCAACGATACATATGTTTGACTGTATCGCTACATTCCCTTTAAAATGTCCGTGATTGAATATGCGTAAAATGAATTCTGAGTTAGTAACTCAATTCAACGCTCCTGTCTTGGAGCTTGGCCTGGATGGTTAAAGCCGTTTATATTGTGTCTATAGAGTTTGAATTCTCAAAATATGTAAGTTATATATATATATGTAGGTATTATATACATATATCATCGTCAATAGGTTTAGAAACGGTTTATACATTTGTTGTAAATATTGGCTGTTGTTGGCGGGATATATACTTTAAAGTAACAATCTCGCCAACAACAGCCACATTTTACAACGTTTCTAAACCTACTGACAACGAGGTATATAACATAACTTACATATTTTGAGAATCCAAACTCAATAGACATGATATAAACGGCTTTAATCAGCCAGGCCAAAACTGGAACGTTTAATTACCAACTCATAATTCATTTTACGCATATTGAATCAAGGGAATTTTAATAACCCGTAAATAAACCTATATTTTCAATCGGTACATATACATTATTATATGACCTGAATATATGGATAGAGTTTTGATAAACGATAGAGTTTTGATAAACGGTTTTGTAGTGTAATTTTGTCGTTATTTGGCGGGTTAGCTCTTTGAATAAACTCCGCCTACTCCAATGAACGCTCATGAAACCGATGCTGGAATTGAATTGAATTGCACCACGGAGGATTGAACCCGGGGCCTCCGGTTACAAATCCGCCGCGCTACCTTTGCATGTCAAAGATTGCTGCATGTCCCTTTAATATGTTGTAAATAAGATACAGCTAGAAACGTATTTATCACATACAAGTTGAAATTCACAACGTATGACCATTTTATTTATACAAGAAATCTCTGTCTTAGTGTACCGCTTCTTAAATATGAAAACATGAATATAAATATGTATACTGCAGTTCCCAAAAGACGGCCACGATAGAATGCTAAAATTTGTTGAGTGGACCAACACATACTCCAACGAAATTGGCTACTTCCGGCTCTGGGGGGTCACCAACAACCCGTTTCTGGTTGCATGCCATCCTTCATCCGTGAAACGCATCATAAAAACTGCAGGTGAGCTACACTATTTGTTGTTGTTTTGTTATGCCCCCGGTATGTACTAGTCTTACCGTCCGTCAATCCGTACCATCGTGTCCGGTAAATAACTCTGACATTCATGGACATATTTTCAAATAACTTTACACAAGTGCTCACCACAACAAGACGACGTGTCGCGCGCAAAATCCATGTCTGTGATCCCATGGTCAAGGTCACACTTAGAGGTCAAAGGTAAAAATATGGATTCTTTCGTGTTCATATTTCGTGTCCGGTATTCATGGACGCATTTTCAGTTAACTTGGCACAAGTGTTCACCAAAACAAGACGATGTGTCACGCGCAATGTCCAGGTCCGTGGCTCCAGGGTCAAGGTCACACTTAGATGCCCAGTGGATTACAGAAAATATATAATGGTGTTTTGTTTCACTTCCATGATATAAGAGGTCAAAGGTAAAAAAGAAGTACTTTCTTGTCCATATTTTGTGTCCGGTAAATAAATCTGACATTCATGGAGGGATTTTCAAATAACCTGTTACAAGTATTCACCACAACAAGACGACGTGTCACATGCACAATCCAGGTCCGTAGCTTCAAGGTAAATGTCACACTTAGAGGTCAAAAGTCAAAAAGTACTTCCGTGTCCATAGTTCGTGTCCGGTAAATAACTGTGACATCACTGGTAAACCGGCGACCGAAAGATCAGCTGGCTACCGAAAGATCAGCTCAAAGCAAAAAGGTACCCATCAACACTGGGGTAAGTATTTCGGCTCGTTGGATACGTTATTCTCAACATATTTACAAAAGAAATGGTTCTCCGTGTTGCTGAATGAACGATACACGAATGTGTGTAAATGTCTTTGCATTATGTCAAATATTTTGTGAGATATGGCGAGTTAAACGTGACTGTTTCCCAAAAAGATGTCAATTCTGAAGTTTATACCATAATTACTCATAAACTATTCAATACTGAGGTAAAACATGTATACGATTAAAACAATTTATATTTAATGTAAAACGTATATAATTCTTACTGAAAGAATCCACGTATTAAAAAAGTTATGACTATTTAAACTACACCGGTCGGTAAGGAATTGCGCCCGAATGGCACAGCTCCGAATATTATTGGCGCCCCGAAAGATCAGCCCTGAAATCAACTTGAGAAAATCGCATTTTTGTGACCAGACGGGTGTTTTATTAGTATTTCATGAAATCACAAGAAATACTGGTTGCATTTAAATACATTGCATCAGACAATTTACTGAAATTAATAAAACATATTTCTTTAATCAAATAGTATTTATGCTAAAAAAGACACGAATAAAAAAAGTTCACGGTTATCGTCTCACGCGTTTGGGCAATGAGCAGTTTTATAAGGAATCTTGTGACCAGTCGTAAACCAGTGAAATTACTTAAAAAATATTTACATTATAAAATTGCTCATTGCCCAAACGTGTGAGACGATAACCGTGAACTTTTTTTATTCGTGTCGTTTTTAGCATAAATACTATTTGATTAAAGAAATAGGTTTTATTAATTTCAGTAAATTGTCTGATGCAATGTATTTAAATGCAACCAGTATTTCTTGTGATTTCATGAAATACTAATAAAAAACCCGTCTGGTCACAAAAAATGCGATTTTCTCAAGTTGATTTCAGGGCTGATCTTTTGGGGCGCCAATAATTTTCGGAGCTGTGCCATTCGGGCGCAATTCCTTACCGACCGGTGTAGTTTAAATAGTCATAACTTTTTTAATACGTGGATTCTTTCAGTAATAATTATATACGTTTTCATTAAATATAAATTGTTTTAATCGTATACCTGTTTAACCTCAGTATTGAATATTTTATGAGTATTTATAGTATAAACTTCAGAATTGACATCTTTTTGGGAAACATTCACGTTTAACTCGCCATATCTCACACAATATTTGACATAATGCAAAGACATTTACACATATTCGTGTATCGTTCATTCAGCAACGCGGAGAACCATTTCTTTTGTAAATTTGTTGAGAATAACGTATCCAACGAGCAGAAATACTTACCCCAGTGTTGATGGGTACCTTTTTGCTTTGAGCTGATCTTTCGGTAGCCAGCTGATCTTTCGGTCGCCGGTTTACCAGTGTGTGGATGGATTTTCAAATAACCTACCACAAGTGTTCACCAGAAAAAGGCGACGTGTCGCGCACAAAATACAGGTCAGTAGCTTCAAGGTCAATGTCACACTTGGAGGTCAAAGGTCAAAACTGATTTCTTTCGTGTCCATAGTTCATGTCCGGTAAATAATTCTGACATTCATAGAGGGACTTTCAAAAATGCCATTTGAATCATACATCAAACAGCAGGTTTCTGTTTAGACCCATATCCTGTGTTCAAGTACTGGAAGCTAAAACAATTGAGTTTCGTTACATTATCAAAATATACGTTAATATAAAATTGATAATTTCATACTTTTAAACTGTGGTATAAATGTTCCAGTTTTGCTACTTTTACCCGATCTTACCATAATGCCCATGCATATTTATAAACACGGTTCAAACATGATGTGAGGGCTGGCATGGCGCAGTCGGTAGCGCGGCGGATTTGTAACCGGAGGCCCCGGGTTCACACTGAGTTCCGTCGGTGTGTTCTTGGGCAAGACACTTTCCCTTAGGGATGGATGGGTACGGTACGTAAACCGGGCTATAAATATTCACAAACCACTTCGGGGACATTTGTCACTTATAGTGACATTTCTTGTTATTGTTAATTAATTAATATTATGATAAAAGAGTATATGACTGTAATTTATATTCATTTTGAGCTTTTTAAAATAACAGTCCTCGTGTGGCATCAATACGCATTTGTTTTTGTTGTAACGAAAATATAAAAAACAACAAAAAAAAACCATTCCATTCCATGGCACAAGGCACATGAACCGCTTTTATGTGTCGTTGATGATAATAAAGACTAGAAGACCTACAGTTCGAAAATAACACCTACTTTAGATGAGAAAAAAGCACTGGTAAATTATATTTTTAACACATTTTAAGTTCCATTGATTTAAATATAAAACACTTTTTGTTATATATACAGTCCACAGCCAGTTACTCGAATGTCAATGGATCGGAAGAAAAGTTTAACCAGTCAAAGTTCGATTCAAACGATTTCAGCATATTGAATGTGTTCGTATTACCCCACCCACCAGTTTTACACTATATTTATGTATATTACCGATATTTGCCGATTTGAATCAAATGCAGGTCTTCTTCATATATTGGTTATGAATTTATCATTATGTAACTGTAATTACTTAATTCAGATAGGAAAGAAACATGCAATAATGCAACATGATTAAACTCACTGCATCCAAACGTTTCTTGTTTAGATTGCAGCAGGCTACTTTTGTTTTATGAAATGTACATCTGGGGGAAATTTGCGTTTTACCTCGCTCGACTGGTAAATATATTATATTTTACAGAGCCTAAACCATTGAATGCATCCAGTGGCTACCAGCTGTTAAAACCCTGGCTGGGGGATGGATTGCTTATCGCTGGCGGTGGGAAATGGGCGCGAAATCGTCGGCTGCTCACTCCGGCCTTCCACTTTGATATCTTGAAACCGTATATGGGTGTTTATAACAGTTCCGCTGATGTTTTTGTTGTGAGTTTGTGTTTTATTTCTCTATACCATAAAACAAATATGTTAGCGTTATAGCTTAACAAGAACGCGTTTCTGTCAAAAATGTAGTTACATGTACCTTAATTTGAGAAATTAGGGACGCTGTTTTGTCCTAGACGTACTAATTGATTAAGCGGCCATACATATCCAGTTATTACAGAATCTCATTGGACAGACGAAATACTCCAGACATAGGTGTCTTACTGTACTCTAAGTTCCTAATTGTTGATAAAATAATATAACAACTGGTAAAACATACTGATTTTTAATTGAATTGAATGTTGTTTAACGGCTCATCAACACAGTATATTTTTATATGATAACAGATAATTTGGTGATCTTATACAATAACGCCTAATGCGGATTGTATAATATAACAACTATTGTTCGGGGCGTTTCAGCCAAAGTTTTTTATTCAAAGTAAAAAAATAAGTATTTTGTAGTTTTCGAATTTTTCATGCAGCAGAATTTTACACTGAAAATGCCCAATCAAAAACAGTTTTCGTGCATGATTTTTTTTTTATTTCTCAACCGATTTTAAAAGTAAGATATTTTTATTTACATCTAAAAATGTCTGTTTCACTTATGTACAAATTATTTAGGTACGAATTGTATTTTATCTGAAAAGTCCAAAACTTTGGCTGAAACAAGCGCCCCAAACAAGAAGTAATAGTTAATGTGACAGTATAACAGCATATTATATATGATCGTGTAATATAACACCTATACTATGTTGAACAACTACAACAATATATACCTATATAGCGTATAAATATAATACAATTGTGTTATTTGTGTGAACCGTTCAACCAAGTTGAAGGGGGGCATACTGATGGTTTGAGCGTCCCCTTCCATCACCCCACCCATCCCACCCAATGTTAAGAGTGGGGGCCTTAGTATGCTTTGGTCCCCTCAATAATTTGAAGAAAAAAATGGTTAGCGCTCAAAAAGTACTTTTTTCCCTATACAATGTTGTATGTTTTGGTGTAATTGAGCGTGGATAACGTTGTTTTGTTTTGTTTTTTGCTTGTCAGCCCCCTCCCCTACCCCTTACCCCAACCACACCCTCCCCCCAGCCACAATTGAAATACTTTTTTTTTATTGTCAAATATATATTTCAAAAAGTTTGGCCACCCTAAAACATGAATCCATTTTAAGCATGATCAAAGCACATATAAGCATAACAAAAGGCCTAAGAGGGATGAGAATTACATGACACATTATGAAAAAAACCCGAAAAGAACTTTAATTTTGTACAATTTAAAATTAAGATTCATACAGCCAGTGTCAATGATATAGAGGACAACCTTGGCAAATCTTGCACATGCCACATGCTGCACTCTGTTAAAAGCTAGTTAAGAAAGTATTTATTTAAAACTGAATTATACAATACAGAGCAAAAGCTTTTAAGTTAAAAAAAGTGCTAAAACTCTTATCACCTCATATCAGATACGAAGAGAACTGATGGACACTGACATTTCCAGTTTACTTTGACAAACAACTGTACTTGGACTTGTGAACAGGGCAGCAGTTTGCACTATACGTTATGTATTTACATTGACAACAGCTGGACTCTTTGTATTTTATGCTTTATATGTTTACCGTTAAAACAAAATGGACTCGTACGCGTGAACAGGACGGAAATTTGAACTACATTATGTTTTTACTTTAAGAAAAAAGTTGACGTGTATGCATCAACAGGGCAGAAGTTTGAACTATACTATGTTTTTTCTTTAAGACAAAATTTGACGTGTACGCATCAACAGGGAAGAAGTTTGAACTATAATATTTTTTACTTTAAGAACAAACTGGACTCGTACGCGTGAACAGGCCGGACGTTTGAACTGCACTCTGTTTTACTTTAAGAACAAACTGGACTCGTATGCATCAACAGGGCAGACGTGTGAACTATGCTATGTTTTTACTTTAAGAACAAACTAGGCTCGTATGCATCAACGGGGCAGAAGTTTGAACTTTACTATGTTTTACTTTAAGAACAAACTGGACTCGTATGCATCAACATGACAGACGTTTGAACTATGCTATGTTTTTACTTTAAGAACAAACTGGACGCGAATGTATCAACAGTGCAGAAGTTTGAAATATACTATGTTTTTCCTTTAAGAACAAACTGGACTCGTACGCGTGAACAGGACGGAAGTTTGAACTATACTATGTTTTACTTTAAGGAAAAACTGGACTCGTATGCGTGAACAGGACAGAAGTTTGAACTACACTATGTTTTTACTTTAAGAACATATGCATCAGTAGTACAGAAGTTTGAACTATACTGTGTTTTACTTTAAGAACAAACTGGACTCATATGCATCAATAGGGCAGACGTTTGAACTATGCTATGTTTTTACATTAAGAACAAACTGGACGCGAATGCATTCAACAGGACACAAGTTTGAACTATACTATGTTTTTCCTTTAAGAACAAACTGGCCTCGTACGCGTGAGCAGGACGGAAGTTGGAACTATGTTATGCTTTACATTAAACAGTTGACGTGTATGCATCAAAGGGGCAGAAGTTTGAGTTATACTATGTTTTACTTTAAGAAACACATTGACGTGTATGCATCAACAGGGCAGAAGTTTGAACTATACTATGTTTTACTTTAAGAACAAACTGAACTCGTACGCGTCAACAGGGCAAAAGTTTAAACCGTACTATCGTTTTACTGTAAGAAAAAACTGAACGTGTATGCATCAAAAGGGCAAAAGTTAGATTATACTATGTCTTTTACTTTAAGAAAAAACTGGACGTGTATGCATCAACAGGGCAGAAGTTTGAACTGTTCCAGGACATCTGCCTGCTAACCTTGGACATTATTCTGCGATGTGCCTTCTCGTATGATATAGATGTACAGAGGAAAGGGTATATATGCATTCATTAGTTTTAACATTTCTGTTAAAGTGTTTAAATATCTGACGTACATGGTGTAAAGCACGGGCGCCGCTTCAGTAATCCTTGTGTTCGGCGATATGGTATCCGAAGCCGAGTTTTACAAAGCTGGATTCTTAAGGGACACATGGTAATCCTGAAGTCAGTTTTATTTCACATGTTCATGCATCAAAACAGACCAAACAATGCGCTGTTCGGTTTTCTTTCTCGTCCCAACTTTTCAATAAGCTTTTTTTAAAAATAGTTTGTAGTTTTTCTTAAACTATCTGTGGCCTGAAATAATGGAAAGTGCATACTAATGTTAAACTACCGTTTAGTTAATAATTTATAAGTATAGTAAAGGAAAAAAGAAACGCACAAGACAATTTCACCTATGCTAACGATGTATTATTATATGTTATATTTAAAGGACAAGTACAGCCTATTTTTTCATTACTGTTTTAATTAAATGAATGTTAAAATGGACATATTTCCCCCAACCCGTTTCTACATTAAACGATCAAACTGTATGCTGTACTAAACGTTTACATATGTCATATGCTACATTGTTAGCATATGTGAACTTGTCTATGGTGTGTTTCTTTTTTCCTTCAGTATAACTAAACTATGCCATGTACTATTATGTGCAAAATAAGAATACATCGTGTACAATCGAACAATTTACCTTGATGCTACTGATATTTCCGAAATCGTTTATGAAGTGCTGTTGAAACCTCCGTTTTGTTTAACTTTCTCTATAACAGCATGAACATGTTATTGCTTTAAAACTTATTTTGGTTGACAATAAAGCATTTAATTGAATTGGGTTTTAAGGCGCACCAACACATAAAAGGTTAATCCTCCATGTACATCGAGATAAAATATTGAAAATGGGCCTAGAACCTTCTCACCCTGAACTGCAGAGTTGCTGCAAATTCTATCGTAGAAACTCCATTTACGCTGGAGTCACGTTTATTGTTTTTTCTGCCACTGCTCTTTTGATGTGAGCGAGATGGCACCTGAAACAATGCAGGGATCATGATGAAGACCTTTAATGAACATGAACAAAAAATGATAAAATGAACATGAATTTGGGGGGATTCTAGCCCTCTGCCTATCCCTCCAAAGGGATCTGCAGTGACCCTATTCTTTGCCCTGTGACCAAACGGGGCGACAATAAGCAAAGTTGCTGTGCGTCCCCTGAAGCTTTGGAGCCACTTTGCTTGAGCTGTCTATGACATTCTTTACAACTGCACATTCCAAGGATAAATATTTGGACAAGACAATACCTTGCAACACGGTAGATCGCCTCCAGAGATGAAGCTCGATTATATTAACCATTAACCCCTACATATATGTAATGGACTGTTCTTTCCTTAAATTAAGACCATTCCATTTATGTGACAAAGGAGTGTTTTGGGGGAAATGGCTGATCAGCAGCCAGACAGCCTGATCAGCCTGCGCGTTACACTGGGTTTGCAATGGACGCAAAGGCTATTATAGTCGTGTTTAGCTGGTTAAGGGTTAAACTGTTTTACCTTTTTCGGTCTTTCAATAAATAGGCCACACTAAATCTGAAGATGGCGGAGTATTCAGCCATGTTGGCCTATGTAGATATAATAAATTTGAACATGACTTCTTACACTGTTTTATGATTACATTATTTTATAACATGTACACAACTTTATATGGATTAATTAACATATATACAAGACATGACATGAATTAAGATACTGTTTTATAATTACATTAATTTTATGTTCTGTATGTAAAACATACGGATTAATAAACAAACCATTTACACGTGCATGTTCAGCGAGACCCACCCATATGCTGCCGCCGTTGTCAGTCTAACGTGCACAGTCAGTGACAGAAGCAGGTAAAGCAGACGACAAAATGTGCACGTGATTATAATATCAGAAAGCATAAACCAGATACAGAATGCATGTGTGAATCCAGTAACATAGTCCACCGCCCCATACCGCCCCCAATAAAACAGACTTCACCATTTATTTCGACAGAAAAACAGTAGTAAGCAGGGTCTTAGCCTGGTATACTCCTTTACTGCCGGTAGTTACTTAGAAATAAATAAAATAAAATAAAAACTCTAAAAAATAAAAAACAGAGGGGCTAATTTTGGGAGCATAAGATGTCTATATTCCTGGCAAATATTGCTTATACGAGAATCATTTTGGCAAAAATGAAACAAACAAACAAAAAATCTGAGAGAGGGACACCTCCAAGTTCCTTCCCTACTCGGAGCTTCGCACCTCATATTAGGAGTATGTTGCGAACAGGCCACGCTACTCCACTGGTAAGGCATACCCACAAAAGGTACTTTGCATGAACTTTGGGATATTTATATTCACAGACATAATAATAAACAGATAGGAATCTTCCTATCGGAACCAGTGAAGTAGCTAAAATATCACGTGACATCTTAACCTTTTTTTCAGACTCGTCTCTCGAATATTCATTGAATTTGACGAGAATACATTCAAACGATTCATAATGAATAAGAAAATAGATATTATTAATTTATCCTTATTTTCAAATTAAGACATTTGATAAAAAGCTGTTTAAAGTTGAAAATAATATCATTTTTGGCTTTTCCCTTTATTAAACATCAAGGGATTGACATGGTGAATCTTTCTGGCAAACTCCTTTTTGGCTTAAACCGTTTAATAAGTAAAATACTATACTTGGAAATAGAAATAAATTCGTGATAGATTTACACATTAATGAAATGTGTATGCGTAAAACTCTCATGCTATGTGTTTCACGCAATGTTGCGTGAATTTTCCGCAATTGAGATGCATTTCACAGTTTCCTATCTATTTGTTATAAAGTCTGTGGTTTATATACATACAAACACATGTGTTATACACGGTTACCCATTGCATGCTGCATTTTCTTTTGTTTCACAGCGAAACTCACCCTTACGTGGCAGCCGTGAGGGACTTGGCTATGACAGTTACCCATAGAGTCAGGTATATATACTTTCATTTGTATAGGTGAACTGTTTCTGTTTCACAGCGAAACCATCCTTACGTCGCAGCCGTGAGAGATTTGGCTATGACAATTTCCAACAGAATCAGGTATATACTACGTTTACTGTGTTTTGAGGCAATGAAATATAAAAAAGATTAAAATGCTATTTGTTTGAAGGAAGCCCCAGAATAGTGTAGTAAATGACAAGATGCTTATCTCGATCTGGTCGGCATTTTTCACCTGTGTGTTTTCATAAATTATTTCACTTTCCAATTCCACAAACCCGAACTGGTTGGAACCGCAGATGTATGCAGTTTTCGAAACCGACAACAATTTGATCAAATCGGTTTTTTTTGTGACAAGTCAAAATGCTTGGAAAAATGCGATTTACCATCAGGTATGCATCACTGTGGAACAAATCAAAATTAAAATCGCCGTCCTTTGTGTCAATTATCCGAATGTGCCAGTATCAATAAATTCAAAGCAAGACTTTTTCGATAGCGGAACATGTACTATTTAAAGCGTAACTGAACAGTACTGCAATTTCTAACTGTCGGTTTCTCTTTATGATCGTCATGTGTAATACTCAATGGTAGGCATGCCTTGCTCACAATCTGAATGAAATACGTATTGTAATACTTGCTGAGCATTCCCTGATACACGCGTTTATTTCAGAAAGGAACCTGCAGTGTCACTTACTGTTACATTTAATACAAGGACACTGGTCCATTTATTGTCTTCAAACTAAACTCAAATTGTTTTAAATGCATCCATTTTATTATGAAGCTTGCGAAATGCCCCGATGGACGTCACATTGGCTTTCAGGCCAATTCCAGTCTGTCTGCTTGGTAACTATGTAGTTTGAACACAAATAATCCGTTTAGCATAAACTTCATGGCGTTTGGTTTTGTGTACTTGTTTTTTCTTGTAAATACATTTAATATTACCTGTCTTCAACAGACTCAATGAAACCAAGTCTGCTACTTTTCTCGTTTGTTTGTGTTTGTTTGCTTCCAAGGGATCCCCTTTTCAATATTTATTGACATTCACACTAGCGTTTGTTTATAGTGACGTGTGGCGGCAGTAAAAAGTCGCCCCAACTACAAATCAGTAGTGTTATTACTTACTGGTCCTTTTGGATCATCCAGCCCATCCTGTGGGTTTTAGAGTAGAATATGCTAATGCTGGTGCTAGGGGGCGTGAACAGCTCAATAAAACCGAGTCTGCTACTTTTCTCTCTTCAACTTGTTTGTGTTTGTTGCTTCCAATGGATTTTTTTCCAGTATTTATTTCCCATTTAAATAATATATTTTATGCTTGCCTCTATTATTACACTTACGTTCAGACGAACTTAACTTTAATAGTATGTGCATGCCTTTATGATTGTCTTAAACAAATCTACTCCAGGATTCCCATAATTTATCATATATACATATTTTGTAATCATAATAAATTACATGTGGAAGTGCTTCTGTGGACGAGAGAGGAAAGACGCTGAATTTGAAACCTTATCTCCTCTCATCGCTGCGGGTTTTGAATCTCACTGTGAGTTCGAATTTAAGTGAGAATGTGTTGATTCTTACGGATGGAGGTATACCGTACTGGTTATACCCGGTAACAAGTGGGTGTTCTGTCTCCTCCCCTAACAATCGACAGACATGTATAGCCTTACATGTGCTGGAAATTGACGTTAAACACCATGCAAACAGTCAAATTATATGTACCTATCATCTGCTCGTCTCATACGTTGAATTCGGCCGGTTTTCTTAAATGTACATTGTATTTTATGTGCTTTGTATTGTATTTATTGTATTTAATAGTTAGGTGACTCCGGACCATTTTTTTAAACTTTGAACTCGGCTATTCCTGTTGCTATAACTCCTTCAAAGGCGTTCTTGCAATTTCGTTCCAAAAGCCAACCGGGCTTGTACCGTTAGTTATTCTGTGCTAAATGTCCTCGATAAACGTACACATATTTGTTTTATGCATATCATGTTTAACATGATTCCTTTTTAATGTACACAAACATGAGTTTTGAATATGTTTTGCAGAAATCCATTGCTACTCATAAACCCTATATTTTACCTGACTTCCATGGGGCGAAAGTTTAAGAAAGACTGCGACTACGTACACTCAGTTGCAGAAGATATCATGCAGAAACGACGGACAGCATTAGTAAGTGCTCACGTTCTAACATAGTAAATTCAACTGTATTACCTTAATCGTATTATTTTGCCACATGATGATCTGGTATACCCGTCATGAGACTTCAAAAAATTATTTATTTTCGACAAAATACAATCTTGCCAGTTGTAACTTACCTGCATTCCATTCGGTCATCGAGTTTCAAAAATCCATGTTTTTTTCGAGATCTGTCACCGGCTATCTATGTATTCAGACGGATTATATTAATCCATTATCAATTTGACTTTAAACCTTCTTGCATATAATTAAATAAAATTCCGAGTTTTTATTTTCTCTTCTTATTCAACCATAAGCTTAAATACAGTAGTGGTGGCATATAATCAACAGATTGAATCATGTAAAAACAATTTGCTTTATACTATATGTATAATTAATATTGATGATTGCACAAATGCATATTACGTAGAAACACTAACAGGACGTCGCGAGCTTTTTTGTCTCTTTAACATATTCCTCAAACCTCCATTATTAAAGGTAACAATTTCAAGCTAAAGGTAACCCCGGTAACGGTAACAGCCACCTCCTCGGTTAAACAATATGTTACATCCTCACATAACACAATATCTCTTGAACTATTATACATGTATGTCTTGTCCGGTGTGACTGTAAATGCCCACTGCATACTTATTTAAACTCCCTTCAGGAAAAGACCGGAACTCAACAAGACCGGAAGTACCTTGATTTTCTCGACATTCTGCTGACTGCACGTGACGAAAATGGAGTAGGATTGTCGCCTCTTGATATTCGAAACGAAGTGGATACTTTCTTGTTTGAAGGTACGAAATTTACTCTTCACGATAATAATTCTAAATAGTAACTGAATAAAAGCTTACCGACTGTCGCAACACTTTAAAAAAAACACACCCACGTGTCTAAGATCGAAGACTTAACAAATGGCATTTGTTTTCTTTCTTTAGGTCACGACACAACAGCGAGCGCCATCTCGTGGATACTGTATTCCTTGGCGGAACATCCCGAGTACCAGCAGAAATGCCAAGAAGAGATCGACGAACTTTTGAAAGGCCGGGAAACAGATGATCTGGAATGGTAAACAAACTAAGTTTTAAGAGAGCATGTTTTGTAGCCAAACAAGCGCTTAAAATTTTGAAAGTCCGTTTTAATTAATGTGATTTATTTAAATATGTTATCATTTTTTAAATAGTTTAAAGTTATATGGATACATATGTATATCCTTTTAGTCCAAGTTGACGGCTCATTTTTCTTAATTTGTTTAACGGTTTCACAATTCGCATTTAAAATGACCAAGGGAAGGGTCGTTACCTACTGATATTGTGAGAGGTAGAACCCATGTGAAGGGTCGTTACTGATGTTGTGAGAGGTTGAACCCCTGTGAAGGGTCGTTACTAATGTTGTGAGAGGTCGAACCCCTGTGAAGGGTCGTAACTAACGTTGTGAGAGGTTGAACCCCTGTGATGGGTCGTTACTGACGTTGTGAGAGGTTGAACCCCTGTGAAGGGTTGTTACTGACGTTGTGAGAGGTTGAACCCCTGTGAAGGGTCGTAACTGACGTTGTGAGAGGTTGAACCCCTGTGAAGGGTCGTTACTGATGTTGTGAGAGGTTGAACTCCTGTGTGTGAAGGGTCGTTACTGATGTTGTGAGAGGTTGAACCCCTGTGAAGGGTCGTTACTGATGTTGTGAGAGGTTGAACCCCTGTGAAGGGTCGTTACTAACGTTGTGAGAGATTGAACCCCTTTGAAGGGTCGTTACTGATGTTGTGAGAGGTTGAAATCATGTGAAGGGTCGTTACTAACGTTGTGAAAGGTTGAACCCTGTGAAGGGTCGTTACTGATTTTGTGAGAGGTTGAACCCCTGTGAAGTGGCGTTACTGGTGTTGTGAGAGGTTGAACCCCTGTGAAGGGTCGTTACTGATGTTGTGAGAGGTTGAACCCCTGTGAAGGGTCGTTACTCATGTTGTGAGAGGTTGAACCCCTGTGAAGGGTCGTTACTGATGTTGTGAGAGGTTGAATCCCTGTGAAGTGGCGTTACTAACGTTGTGAGAGGTTGAACCCCTGTGTAGGGTCGTTACTAACGTTATAAGAGGTTGAACCCCTGTGAAGGGTCGTTACTAACGTTGTGAGAGGTTGAACCCCTGCTGTGAAGTGGCGTTACTGATGTTGTGAGACTGAACCCCTGTGAAGGGTCGTTACTGATATTGTGAGAGGTTGAACCCCTGTGAAGTGGCGTTACTGATGTTGTGAGAGGTTGAACCCCTGTGAAGTGGCGTTACTGATATTGTGAGACTAAACCCCTGTGAAGGGTCGTTACTGAAATTGTGAGACTGAACCCCTGTGAAGGGTCGTTACTGATGTTGTGAGAGGTTGAACCCCTATGAAGGGTCGTTACTGATGTTGTGAGGGGCTGAACCCCTGTGAAGGGTCGTTACTGTTGTTGTGAGAGGTAGAACCCCTGTGAAGGGTCGTTACTGATGTTGTGAGAGGTTGAACCCCTGTGAAGGGTCGTTACTGATGGTGTGAGAAGTAGAACCCCTGTGAAGGGTCGTTACTGATGTTGTGAGACTGAACCCCTGGGAAGGGTCGTTACTGATGTTGTGAGAGGTTGAACCCCTGTGAAGGGTCGTTACTGATGTTGTGAGAGGTTGAACCCCTGTGAAGTGGCGTTTCTAACGTTGTGAGAGGTTGAACCCCTGTGTTGGGTCGTTACTAACGTTGTGAGAGGTTGAACCCCTGTGAAGGGTCGTTACTAACGTTGTGAGAGCTTGAACCCCTGTGAAGGGTCGTTACTGATGTTGTGAGAGGTTGAACCCCTGTGAAGTGGCGTTTCTAACGTTGTGAGAGGTTGAACCCCTGTGTTGGGTCGTTACTAACGTTGTGAGAGGTTGAACCCCTGTGAAGGGTCGTTACTAACGTTGTGAGAGCTTGAACCCCTGTGAAGTGGCGTTACTGATGTTGTAAGACTGAACCCCTGTGCAGGGTCGTTACTGATATTGTGAGAGGTTGAACCACTGTGAAGTGGCGTTACTGATGTTGTGAGACTGAACCCCTGTGAAGGGTCGTTACTGATGTTGTGAGAGGTTGAACCCCTGTGAAGTGGCGTTACTGATATTGTGAGACTGAACCCCTGTGAAGGGTCGTTACTGATATTGTGAGAGGTTGAACCCCTGTGAAGGGTCGTTACTGATGTTGTGAGAGGTAGAACCCCTGTGGAGGGTCGTTACTGATGTTGTGAAGGGTCGTTACTGATGTTGTGAGAGGTAGAACCCCTGTGAAGTGTCGTTACTGATGTTGTGAGAGGTTGAACCCCTGTGAAGGGTCGTTACTGATGTTGTGAGAGGTTGAACCTCTGTGAAGGGTCGTTACTGATGTTGTGAGAGGTTGAACCCCTGTGAAGGGTCGTTACTGATGTTGTGAGAGGTAGAACCCATGTGAAGGGTCGTTACTGATGTTGTGAAGGGTCGTTACTGATGTTGTGAGAGGTAGAACCCCTGTGAAGGGTCGTTACTGATGTTGTGAGAGGTTGAACCCCTGTGAAGGGTCGTTACTGATGTTGTGAGAGGTAGAACCCCTGTGAAGGGTCGTTACTGATGTTGTGAGAGGTTGAACCCCTGTGAAGGATCGTTACTGATGTTGTGAGAGGTTGAACCCCTGTGTAAGGTCGTTACTAACGTTATGAGAGGTTGAACCCCTGTGAAGGGTCGTTACTGATGTTGTGAGAGGTTGAACCCCTGTGTAGGGTCGTTACTAACGTTGTGAGAGCTTTTAACCCTGACTTATTGTTATATACCATGTTGACGATATGGGACGCGGTCGAGCCTCGTTTAACTTCCTTGTGTACCATGTTTCAGCTGTTGTAAACACAATTTAAAAAAATACATTTTCTGACCTCAGTCAGTCCTATATTCCAGAGTCATGCGGACTTGTTCGAATAGTTCATTTACTATATACATGTAAAACAATATAGCCTCATTATATTGGCACTATCATTTCATGTTTCAGGTCTGATTTACCAGAACTAGAATACCTTACTATGTGTATCAAGGAAGGCATGCGACTACATTCTCCAGTAGCCATCGTCGCCCGACAGACAACCAAGGACTTCGACATGGGTGAAAGGGTCTATCCGAAGGGTACAAATATTTCGGTGAGCAGAGAAATGTGTGTGTGTTGGTTATAATCATTACACATAATATGAATTGTATACAAGCAAGCGTAAAATAGCTGCCGAGAGACAAACATTTAACATAAAAATAGATCACGGGTGTTAAAACAATATTGGAAAAAAAATGTTGTCACGGAGACATAGACACGCCACGACCGTTTTTTCTTACCAGACACATTCTTCCCGATTTTTACCATCAGTTACCTACCAAACATTATGAATCAATGTGGGCCACCTCGCTTCTTTCTGTTCAAATACCTTGACATGCCTTACATATTGATTACAATTCACCCTTGTAATACGACATGCTAGAAGTACACATCAGCACAGAAATACATTTTTAGCTCGACTATTCGAAGAATAGTGAGATAGTGAGAGCTATCCTACTTACCACTGCGTCGGCGTCGGCGTCGGAGTTGGCGTCGGCGTCGGAGTTGGCGTCCCCAGCTTCAACTTAAAGTGTTCGTGTAATAGCTTTATAACTTCAATACTACTGAAGCCATTGCATTAAAACTTTATACTAATGTTTCCCATCAAAATCTGCACCTTACCCAATAATCCCCATAACTCTTCCTTGCATTTTGACAAAAGTTATGGCCCTTTGATTTTCATATCTTTATCTTAAAGTTGTTGTGCAATAGATTCATAACTTTAAAACTACTCAAGTTATTGCATTACAATTTTAAACTAATGTTTCACATCAAATTCTGTACCTTATCCAACAATCCCCATAACTCTTCCATTCATTTTGACAAAATTATGACCCCTGAATTGGTAAAAAATGTCATTTTTACAAAGAAGTATATAGGAAAAAACACTTCAAAATCTTCTTCTCCAAAACAAAAAGGGCTGCAGCTTAGATAGTATGTATGTAGCATCGTCTAGTAGTCCTCTAGTGAACCTGGGTTTAGAATTGGACCCGCCCCGGGGGTCACAAGAGGTGAAATATGAGGGTGTGGGTGGGCCCCCTGAGTCCTAAATTAGTAACCGTTGAGATCCCCACCCTATAACCTTAAATACACTTACTGGACATGAAGACAGATACAAACATCCAACCAGCATAGACACCGGGTTGCTTCCCCACCCCTGGGGACATAGCCCCTCGGTCATAACTTGGAAACCATTGAGATCCCCACCCTATATCCATATATACACTTACTGGGCATGAACAGACGGATACAACCACTCAACCAGCATAGACCACGATCTCCTTCCCCAACCCTGGGGACATAGCCTCTGGGTCATAATTTGGAAACCATTAAGATCCCTACCCTATAACCATATATACACTTACTGGGCATAAACAAACGCATACAACCATCCAACCAGCATAGACCCTGCACTCCTTCCCCACCACTGGTGACATAGCCCCCGGGTCATAACTTGTAAACCGTTGCGATCCCTACCCTATACCCATATATACACTTACTGGGTATTAACAGACGGATACAAAGGGGTCATATGCATTAACATAATACTTTTTTAACATATTTTCTTCAAATTTTCAACTTATAAAATTTGCATTATGTATCCTTTGAAAGGGTTATTATGAAATTACCTCCATGTCATCACAGAAAAATTGTGGCCATTGATTTAATGAAAATTCCAATGTTTCCCTTCTTGGCACATCCAGCTCGCCCCTTTGTTTTCACTTTATTTTCTGATGGTATACCGGGTGTATTATTTCTTGTTCTCTGAAAATTCGAAATAGTCGAGCTACGCTGTCCTCTGACAGCTCTTGTTTCACATGTAAGGGATACGTGTGCGTTAGCGTGTGCATTACAACACATAAACTGTTCACTACTACCATGTGTAATAAGATTGCGTTATCAATGTGAAAAATGTAAAGGAACTGTTGTTACCTTACAATTTGCTATAAAGAAAACCATAATAATGAAAATTAAAAAAAAAAGGGAAACAAATCAGCAGGCTCGAACCCTCAATTCCCCGGCCTAACACGACGCCTCAATCAACAGCGCTACAGATGCTAATGAACGTTTTGTCGCTAATAATAATTGCTACATGCTACATTTCAGTAGACTGATCTACGAAAACGTCATTTCAGCAAGTAAAACGCCAACCTTTGAACATTACAAAATATGTATTTATACCATTCAAGTTTTTTTAGACGAGTTCACTAGGAATTGAAGTTGTAATTCATGCTTATCGTAAACTACATGATTCATAGTATGTTAACCATAGACACACACAAAAAAACATATAAGGATCTGCTGCCTTCGGCAGCTGAATAACTTCCAAACTCACGGTAGTTTAAATCTATTTCATTGGTTAATAAAAACCTTTAAATTTTCATTTGTTCGTCTTATTCTACCATAGATTTAAATATATTATTGGTGCAATATAATAAACAGATAATAATATGCAAAAACAATTTGCTTTATACTATTCTTATAATTAATAAGAAGAAACAGTCTGAGAGACAGCCATATCCTCCGCCGCAGTGTTTTTTCCTATGTAGCTGCAGAACCCATGAGTGGGTGCTTTGTTTAAAGGAAGTTATATCAGTGCATATAAAGCAGAAAGTAAAATGAAAAAGAAAAAGAAACGTATACCACTACAAAAGGTAGTAACTCTAATTTCAATCTGATACGAGTTATTGTTACTGCAGTCTGCACTTCCTCTCATTTCCCTCTATCACTGTGAGAAGTTTCATTCTAGTCCCATTAATAGTTTTTAAGCTATGCACCAGACAAGAAGTATAAGTATAAAATATCAAAGGGCAATAACTTTAACTTAAATATGCATATAGTTATGGTTCTTGCATTCTCCAGATCAGATCCTCTTATTGCTCTCTGTCATTGTGTTTCATTTCAAATCCATTAGTAGTTTTGGAGTATGCTTCGGACAAGAATTTTAAGTATATAATTACAAAGGCCAGTAACTATGTTGTTCATGAATATGGAGTTATGGTTATTGCAATCTTCACTTCATCTACTTGCCCTCTATCATTGTGTGATGTTCCATTCCAGTCTAGTAGTTTTTGAGTTATGCTCCGGGCAAGAACATAGGTGCCTGGTTGCTATCAAGAAAAGCTCTGTAAATTAGTTTGACCAAAGACACAAGCTATCCGAAAAACTACTTGAGAAGTTCTGAAAAGCCTCCTCCAAAAAGTCGAAAATTTTGTCAACAAACTATATTATATACAAGGTATGACAGCGGCCATTTTAGCCGGGGCGGAATTACGTAATAATCCCATAATTCATAGACTGTTTACCCTCACATCTGCATTCGTAACCGTCATTGCAGGGAATCAGTGGTACCTACACAAATCAGCGTTACGTTGTACAATCGGGTACCAATACATTATTACGCAATTCCGCCCCGGCTAAAATGGCCGCTGTCATACCTTGTATATAATATAGTTTGTTGACAAAATTTTCGACTTTTTTGAGAAGGCTTTTCAGAACTTCTCAAGTAGTTTTTCGGATAGTTTGTGTCTTTGGTCAAACTAATTTACAGAGCTTTTCTTGATAGCAACCAGGCACCTATGGGCAAGAATTATAAGTATAACATTACAAAAGGCAGTCACTCTCAATTAAATGAAGACAGAGTTATGGTTCTTGCATTCTGCACTTCTTCTTATTGCTCTCTATCATTGTGTGAAATATGATTGCAGTCCTATTCGTAGTTCTCCAGTTATGGAGCGGACACGAATTATAAGTATACAGTTACAAGGGACAATATGAGGTTATGGTTATTGCGTTCTGCATTTCCTCCCATTGCCCTCTATCATTGTTTGAAATTGCTTCGCAGTCCCATTTGTAGTTGTCCAGTTATGGAGCGGACAAGAATTATAAGTATAAAATTAAAAGCGGCAATAACTCTCAGAGTTATGGTTCTTGCATTCTGCAATTACTTTTATTGCCCTGTATAAGTGTGTGAAATTTAAGTGCAGTCCCTTTAGTAGTTTTAGTAGTTATGGAGCGGACACGAATTATAAAATGACAAAGGGAAATAAATCTAAATTAAATGATGACAGAGTTATGGTTCTTGCACTCTGCACTTCCTCTTATTGCTCTCTATCATTGTGTGAAATGTGATTGCAGTCCTATTCGTAGTTCTCCAGTTATGGAGCGGACACGAATTATAAGTATACAGTTACAAAGGACAATATGAAGTTATGGTTATTGCGTTCTGCATTTCCCCTCATTGCCCTCTATCATTGTTTGAAATTGCTTCGCAGTCCCATTTGTAGTTGTTCAGTTATGGAGCGGACAAGAATTATAAGTATAAAATTAAAAAGGGCAATAACTCTCAATTAAATGAAGACAGCATTATGGTTCTTGCAGTTTGCACTTACTATTATTGCCCTCTATCATTGTGTGAAATTTGATTGCAGTCCCGTTAGTAGTTTTCATGTTATGGAGCGGACACGAATTATAAGTATAAAATGACAAAGAGAATAAATCTAAATTAAATGACGACAGAGTTATGGTTCTTGCACTCTGCACTTCCTCTCATTGCTCTCTATCATTGTGTGAAATGTGATTGCAGTCCCATTCGTAGTTCTCCAGAAATATAAGTATAACATTACAAAGGGTAATAACTGTAACTTAAATGTAACTTAAATGAAGATGAGTTATGGTTATTGTGCTCTGCACTTCCTCTCATTGCCTTCTATCATTGTGTGAAATTTCATTACAGTCCCTCTAGTAGTTTTTTAATTATTGAGCGGACAGAAAGTATATGTTTAAAATTACAAAGGGCAATAACTTTAATTTAAATGAAGGCAGAGTTATGGTTATTTCACTCTGCATGTCCTCTCATTGTCCTCTATCAGTGTGTGATATTTCATTGTAGTCTCATTTGTAGTTTTCGAATTATAGAGCGGACACGAATTATAAGTAAAAAATTACAAAGGGCAATAACTCTAATTCAAATGAAGACAGAGTTATAGTTATCATTGTGTGAAATTTCATTGCAGTCCCACAAGTAGTTTTTGATTTAAAAGCGAACACGAAATGGGTCGGACGGACGAACGGACGGACCGACGAAGGGTATTACTACTGACCTGAAGAGTGGTTCCTCCTCTGACCTGAAGACTGACTCCTCCTCTGACCCTGACGACTGGCTCCTCCTCTGACATGATGACTGGCTCCTCCTCTGACATGACAACTGGCTCCTCCTCTGACATGACGACTGGCTCCTCCTGTGAACTGACGAGTGGCTTCTCCTCCGACATGACGACTGGCTCCTCCTCTGACATAACGACTGGCTCCTCCTCCTCTGACATGACGGATGGCTCCTTCTCTGACATGACGACTGGCTCCTCCTCTGGCATGACGACTGGCTCCTCCTTTGACCTGACGACTGGCTCCTTCTCTGACCTGACGACTGGCTCCTCCTCTGACATGACGACTGGCTCCTCCTCTGACATGACGACTGGCTCCTCCTCTGACATGACGACTGGCTCCTCCTCTGACCTGACCACTGGCTCCTCCTCTGACCTGACGACTGGCTCCTCCTCTGCCATGACGACTGGCTCCTCCTCTGACCTGACAACTGGCTTCTCCTCTGACATGACGACTGGCTCCTCCTCTGACATGACGACTGGCTCTTACTCTGACATGACGACTGGCTCCTCCTCTGACATGACGACTGGCTCTTACTCTGACATGACGACTGGCTTCTCCTCTGACATGACGACTGGCTTCTCCTCTGACATGACGACTGGCTCTTACTCTGACATGACGACTGGCTTCTCCTCTGACATGACGACTGGCTCCTCCTCTGACATGACGACTGGCTCTTACTCTGACATGACGACTAGCTTCTCCTCTGACCTGACGACTGGCTCCTCCTCTGACATGACGACTGGCTCTTACTCTGACATGACGACTGGCTTCTCCTCTGACCTGACGACTGGCTCCTCCTCTGACATGACGACTGGCTCTTACTCTGACATGACGACTGGCTTCTCCTCTGACATGACGACTGACTCTTACTCTGACATGACGACTGGCTTCTCCTCTGACATGACGACTGGCTCCTCCTCTGACCTGACGACTGGCTCCTCCTCTGACATGACGACTGGCTTCTCCTCTGACATGACGACTGGCTCCTCCTCTGACCTGACGACTGGCTTCTCCTCTGACATGACGACTGGCTTCTCCTCTGACGTGACGACTGGCTCCTCCTCTGACCTGACGACTGGCTCCTCCTCTGACATTACGACTGGCGTCTCCTCTGACATGACGACTGGCTCCTCCTCTGACCTGACGACTGGCTCCTCCTCTGACATGACGACTGGCTTCTCCTCTGACATGACGACTGGCTTCTCCTCTGACATGACGACTGGCTTCTCCTCTGACATGACGACTGGCTTCTCCTCTGACATGACGACTGGCTCCTCCTCTGACCTGACGACTGGCTCTTACTCTGACATGACGACTGGCTTCTCCTCTGACATGACGACTGGCTCCTCCTCTGACCTGACGACTGGCTCCTCCTCTGACATGACGACTGGCTTCTCCTCTGACATGACGACTGGCTTCTCCTCTGACATGACGACTGGCTTCTCCTCTGACATGACGACTGGCTCCTCCTCTGACATGACGACTTGCTCTTCCCCTGTGACTCCTCTCATGACCCTGACGAGTGGCACATGAACTGATTTGGATCCTTGCCAAAAAACGCCCACACGTTAGGCTACTGTAACAGAGGTAAAACGGCGGTTGATATAGAGAGTTATGATGAACACATTGCAGAGAGTCTGTATCTGTTTGCATATCTAACGCTGGATCAAGACCACATTGTAGATTGCCTTTATGTCTGTGCATATATAACGCTAGATGAAGACCACATTGCAGATTGCCTATATATGTATGTGCATATCTAACGTTAGATGAAGATCACATTGTAGATTGCCTTCATGTCTGTGCATATATAACGCTAGATGAAGACCACATTGTAGATTGCCTATATGTCTGTGCATATCTAACGCTAGATGAAGATCACATTGTAGATTGCCTATATGTCTGTGCATATCTAACGTTAGATGAAGATCACATTGTAGATTGCCTATATGTCTGTGCATATCTAACGCTAGATGAAGACCACATTGTAGATTGCATATACATGTATGTCTTTGCATATCTAACGCTAGATCAATACCATATTATAGATTCAATTTCTATCTTACTTTAGATCAACATCTGGGCCATCCACCACAACGCGTCGGTGTGGGGAGACAATCACATGGACTATATTCCCGACAGATTCTCCAAGGAGAATGCCGCCAAGATGGACCCTTACCAGTTTGTGCCTTTCTCCGGTGGGCCCAGGTTTGTTCATACGTTTAATTCACGTCATGCCGTCGTGTCTGTCGGCATTTCCAACCATTACTGGAGACTTAAAATCGCGATGAAAACAAAATTAACCGCAGGTATACGGCTAATGCTGCACACTTATTTCAAAACAATCTTTTCTTTCCCGGGTCGGAGATTTCTTTTTATCACATAACGTCCCTTGTTAGCAGTTACCATTTAATAATCTATTGTATGACACACGTGTTACTGTAATACAACCTGGAACTAGACTGTGTACGGTCCTTTGCGCTTCTCTATGAATGTACAGAATAGAATAGACTAACCTGGAACGATTTTGATTGGTTGAGTTAAACCTGTAACAATACGCAAGTTTATTAACTGAAACTATTTTATTTATTATAAATTCATCCAGATCTGAGTCATAAACTTATTATTTGTGACAGCTTATAAAAATAATTCACCTTATACAAAACATTGTTGTTGGTTTGTTAAAAAGTTGGCGTAAACTGCTATTTTGTAAAGAGGTAAAACACGAACTCTTTTATACGCAACGTTATGTGTGACACGCGACGTTACGACGTCACATATTTTATGACGTTTTGGCGCTAAAGTGTGTCTTGACGTCGTGGCGGTTCTATGTCCATCTGAATTATTTTTTAACTAATTTGATTGCAATGTTATATGATAAAAAAGGATCTTAAACTCGTTCCCATTCCATATAAGATTTATGAAACTCGTTATGAATTATTTTTAATTCTAACACGACCTCCGCAGTCTTTCATATACATAAAGAAGAGAGACAGCTGTATGTTATTCTACGATAAAATACAGCTGTTCCATTAATTGCCCGCGTATATTTCATCCGTTGGAAGCGCACGTTACATGACGTCACTTGGTAAATATACGTCACGAAGACAAACCCAACAGTAATTTTAATGAAATGTTAATAACAACAAACTTGCCATGCTTCCAAACCATGCACACCCCCGATATAAACCCATCATATGCATTAATACACACATAACTTTAATACGCATCTTGAACAAGCTTTGTCTCTATCATCCAGACACACTCAAGCTGACTGCGAGCGTTAGCGAGCGTCTGGACTCACTGTTCTTTAAAATGTTTGACCGATAGACGGCGCCAACCGTCAAAACTGACTGCGACGTGACGTCATTTTGATTGCAACATCAAAGTGCACGTTGAATTACGCGCAACATTAGTTCCAATGGGATGTGTGTACGTCCTTATTAAATATACAATAAACTTCGTTTTATTGTAGTTTCTCTAAAAACATAATATATCTTACAAAATGATGTTTAAAATTTAATTTTTAGCATTAATCGTGATCCGCTGACTATGTTTGGAGTAATTTTATTACACAACATTGCGCGTAACGTCACGTATTTTTTGACGCCGTAGTGACGTAAGGGGTGATTCCCACGGATTTCCATAACAAACTGAAGTTGACCAATCAGAGGCCGGGGATTTTTTTTTGTCCACACCTCGTTTTATGTCAAATTTTTTAAAGAAGCTTTACTCCAGACCATCGTTTGGACTTCTTTGAGAGAAGTCTCGCGAGAGGTCTGGATGATCGAGACTAGAACAAGCTGAGAACATTTGACGTCATACAGCGCAAGCTATATGACGTAAGCAATGACTTAATTGTTTGTCACGTGACTACTAGTGTACTGAAACACAGAACTTTGCATACGGGGGCGCCCAATGGAACAGCCTATAAACATAGAAGCCTGATTACCTTGACCTCCGAGATAATATATAGTGACCCAACAAACGCGTAAACAAGCGGGTAACTGATGTGTTAGAATCGAAATAATAAATACCTACCTGTATTTTATCGGTGAATAAAACACAGTTAGTCGTTCGGATGCGAGTAATTAAATGACTCGTGCTAACGCACTCGTGATTCAATTACTACGCATCCGAACTCCTAATTGTGTTTTATTCACCGATAAAACACAGGTACATATTTATTATTTCTTAATTTTAACTCGCCAAAAGGCTCGTTAAAATTAGAATAATTCATAACTCGTTTCATACATCTTATATGAAATGGGAACTCGTTTAAGATCCTCTATATATTTGTTTTAGCAATTTTAACAAACGTTTTAATTTTTAAAAACACTACCTGAGCATGCTTCATCTTCTGTATAGTTATGCAGTTTTCGTTCCCTAGTAGTAAGCGTCTCCGTGGTCGAGGGGTTAACGTCGTTGTGTTGTAAACCTTCTGGCCTCTCACCGCTGTGGGTTCGAATCCCACTGGGAGCTCGACTTGTAAGTGAGGAAGTGTCGATTCTTACGGATGGGGTAATTTAATTTTACGGATTACTTTTCGTATATTTTCAGAAACTGCATTGGCCAACACTTTGCTATGAATGAAGAAAAAGTTGTTATAGCTAAACTTTTATACAAGTAAGTATCAGTTCTAATTTCCGTATGTAAAATACTCCACCATGCATTTTTCAGTATGATATATATTACGGTGTAACTCTACCAGCCTTTACTTCCAGAATTATACTAACGTAATTTGCGATAATTGTACTTCACCAAATTGTGTTTGAAGTTTGTTTCATTACGATCTTGGACACGATGTATAGTCAGCAATATCAGAGAATGAGTTACAGAGTTGTCGAACCTGATTCTTGATTAATTAAATAAGCAATCTTTATCATTTTTACACACAAACATGTAGTAACTGATATCAAACGTCCATTACTTGTACAAATAAACACGCTGGATTTATGCGACAATGATCCTATTTGACCCATACGATACCGAGTAATGGCTAATTTGTGGATTTTAGCTAGTTTAAGAAATGTCTTCCATGAATTGTAAAGACAAATCTCCTTTTAAAATGTGGGAACATATTGTATTCCAGCTTCACGTTCAAACTGGTTCCCGGTCACGTGGTAAGGAAGCGTCTTGCGGCGGTGATGCGAGCTGAGACGGGAATCATGATGTATGTAGAGCGCAGGCGTCACTGAGATGGACGGATGCAGTGCTGCTAAATAACCAGATCCTGTTTAAATGCTTGATTTAAAATCAATCAGATACTTTAAGGGTGCCCTCTGCTGAGGTTTTGGATTTTTGCACTTCCGGAAATTTACATTTGTTATATTTCAAAAATTATAATAAAACTGGAAAAAATAATTATACAGTAACAAACTTATGCCCAATAGGGATATTTAAGTGCAAAAAAAATAGAAAAAAATTAGATTTTTTTTTTGACCTCACATGTTGTGCCCAAAATTGACAATTTTTAACATAAGCCAAAATGGGGGGTAGGGTTACAAAAGATGGTATTTCTCAAAAACCATTTAAGATATTCACTTAATTTAAACTTTATTACAAAGACATGTGTTAGCATATACATAGACAGGAATAAAAAGTATTTTCCTATTATTTGTTACAGACCTATGCCGTTATATGTCAGAGCTCGTCGAAATCTAAAAAAGCACATTTTTTTCTCAGTTTTTATTGAATATCTTTCTTATATGCACACCGACCCCCAACTTTTATTTTTTCATTCTGATACTCAGGTCTTGTATATATTGTAGACAAAATATCTCAAAAAGTTATCTGTTCCTTTATCATGAAAAATGTATGGATCACAAATTTAAAAATGCAATTTATAGTAAACTGGGTGGGGTAATGACAAGGGATGTACTAATTTTTCAGATGGTGATAAAAATACCCCAACCCTTAATTTTTCGTCCTAAAGTATGATCTATTACATTAAAAAAGACGGTAAATCGATACCTGTTCTGCAAACCACACTACACACATGTAAGTTGCCATACACAATTTGCAGCTGATTCAGAATTTAAAACCGCACTGTGAGAGTGTATTACTAAAGATTAATTTTGCGAAAAAGTTAAATCACCGACCCATCATTATTTTTCCAGAAACTAACTAGTAATATGTTAGTCTTCATAAAAAACAGGGAAATAAAAAATTCTATCTGTTCTGATATTCACCAGAGGGCACCCTTAAAGAAGACAACAGCTTCTCGAACTTAATGGACAACAGCTTCTAGCATAATTTAATTAACAAAATATTCATACAAACTGTGCATGGATTGATCAATTAGTGCTTATTATATTGTATTTGTAAAGATATTACATTGTAAGATGTATAAAATAATATATGATATCATCTTGTGTTTCGTTTCGGTAACGGACATACATTTGGTTTACTTCTACTTACAATTTATCTCAATTTACCAATCTCAACGTTTAAAAAAGGAGGTTTGTAATTCGTATAACATTTCGTAATATTATCTCGAAAAGAGATCCGTGGAATTATGTAATTCCATTCTCTATTTACCATATGTTTTCCGTTTGCTTTTTCGAAATCTTTGTTGTATGTAAACCAGTTATATATGGATTTGTATATTTAAACTGTATTTTTATGTTTGCTCTCCATTGCATGGAAAAAAAAGAATATCTATATTTCTCTTATTAAACATTGAAATTAGTGCATTGCATATCTTTATCTTTAGTGTTTTCATTTACTGGGTTAAAACTTGTCTTCACTCAGCAACGGGTATCTATGACATTGTTTATTTAAAGTCTGTGGTAGACAAACTAAGTTAAAGTAGTCAGCAATTGAATTGCAACTATTAAAAATCCGTGGTGAATAGGCATGTAGATCTGTACTAACATCACATTATATGATATATGTTTATCATACGGATAACAAGTTGTTTTATTTGACTCATGCGAATTTAATATGATATGTGTTAAGGAAATTGTGATGAATTGTAATTGAGTTATGTAAGGAAGTGTTATATATGCGCCTTCTCAATGTATCAGTTCAGTTAAGATAAACTGCATATTTATAGTTGTCATGTATTGTTTGTAATACCTATACTGTTGCCTGCTTTGTGATATTGTATGTTGTATCCTCACGGGCTTTAAGCCTATTGGAAATTGGAAATAAAGATATCTATCTCGGGATCTCTATCTATCTTTATAATAGTTTTAATAGACGTTTGCCTTAAATTGTCGACTCATCCGTACTTGACAACTTGATTGACAAGTTTGAGCAAACTGCCTTATGTTTTCATACGCTGATTTTACGAGACACAATTCTTGTCCAATTACTTACCATCAACAAATTGTGTGGAAAATTAAAGATAAACTGAGTACTAATTGGTTCACACGACGTCCGACTCGGTCACCAAACCGTGTAATTGGTATATTCCTTTGAGTTTACTCAAGCCAAGTGACACGTGCCAATTAACCTACTCCGGAAAACGAGATTCTCATTGGCTAATTTCTGGCGAGTTACCTGAGATAAATGCAATCAACCAATCAGCACGCACGTGTGTAGTTGAGTAAAACTAATTTTATTTAATTGAAGGAAGGAAACACCTAATTGACAAAGCATGAGCATTTGACCAGTGTTTATAAGCACGCCCTGTAACAGTTTCGTCACACTCATGCTGATTATACAACTGGATAACCAAATTCTCACAATGGTTGGACAGAAACATTCTCCTATAACGTTGGATACTTCATATCTGAGAAAGGTAAGAACTTTTGTTATTTTATTTTAAGTAAAATAAAAAAAATGATTTTAAATATTTGTACATGAATATTTGCAGTTTAATATCGTTACACTTTTATCTAGACAGTGCTATACTTGAATAATAAATACTTGATAAAGTGTGTATTGGTCCATATTCAGCTTATGTCATACTCAATGTCTTGTATGTATTGACTAATTCACATATTTATCCAGATGTATTGATAATTCAAGGGTGACACTGCCTAGATAAATGTGTAAACATATACAACTGAAGTATGCTGTCTTGTTTGTGTTCGTCGCCTCCGAAGGATCCCATTTACTTTGTTAACAGGAATTACAGTCCTTCGTTTTAAATAGTTTTTCAAAAATCTGTTATGGCCCCAGTGCATGACATGACTTGCTCTAGACTTTTTAGACGGGTTTCTTGACCTTGACCTTGTATATTTAGGCCGATATAACTTGTGTACTTATTGAACCTTCCTGTAGTTGAATTCTGTAACAAATGCCGCATTCTAAATACCTGTTTAGAGACCTTGATATATATAAGAAGGTCCACCAATCTACCACTAATCCACAGTTACGTAAAAAGCAAGCTGCCCAATAAACCCACAACCCTGACCATTAAAAAGAAATACGATACCTTGTCAGTGTGCGTATACCCCATCACTGCCCCAAAACCCCAAACCAGGGTCCATGGCCCCATAAAAGAGGGCTATGGCCACTAGATATTAATATAAATACGGTACTAGGCCAGGCAACAAGCAGAGCAGTACGCGTATCCCACATCGCCCCACGGCCCGTCATCCCAGGCCAAACCATAGAAGTAATGCAGTTGCGGATCCAAAAACACAATTAAAACAACAGTTAAAAAAACAACTCACCCATAACCAGTGCTATGATTATATATTTGGCAGACTTTTCAGACACGTTGGTCGACTCTGAGGCGGAGTCATTCAATTCAAAATTCAAAATCAAAATCTTTTTAGTCCAAACATAATACCGAGTCAACGGGGGATTCTTCCCGGGGGCTCATATGGTAGAGGGACTATGAACCTTAGAAATAGTCAATCAATCAACCTACCGCTAACCGTGTCCTTGGTGTTTTAGGACACACTCAAAATGCATATCTTATAGTGCCTCAAGCGCGTTCACTGGATTTTCTTGTTTAACTACGAGCTTCTGTTCTATAACTGTGAAATAAATAATACCAGTTCGACGTATAACTTCAAGAGCTAGATGTACACTGTAGTTCACGTACCTTGATGTAGTTCATAAATATTTGTTTGTTATGTTCAGGTCCGGAAGCCGCTGATAGAGAAGAAGCGACGCGACAGAATGAACAGCAGCATCGACCGGCTCAATACGTTACTGGGACAGTCTCTGAACAATGTAAGTTACCATTTATAATCTGTAAGTAACCAGTTATAATTCTACTACAATTTGATACTTGTGTCGTCTGCATCATATTTGGTCACGTGTTTGTTCAGTGTTGCAACTCTGTTTAGTAACCATTAATAATTCTACTACAATTTGATACTTGTGTCGTCCGCGCCATCCTGAGTCACGTGTTTGTTCAGTGTTGCAACATTGCTCAGTAACCATTTATAACTTCACAATCGATGCAAACTCCATCAAGGCTCTTTCGCGCCAAGCTGGTTTTTTCTACACAATTAAAGGGACACACGACAGTCTTGACTTTTTAAAACACGGGGCGTCTCGTTAGTTTTTCTACAAAGCGTATTTTTCAATCATTAATATTAATTATTAGAATATTATAAAGCATATTGTTTTTGCATATTTTAACTGTTGATTATATTGCACCAATAATATAATTACACCTATGGTAGATAATACAAAGAAATGAAAGATCATAGGCCTACTTTTATTTTAATTATATGCAAGCAGGTTTAAAGTCATAATGGTAAATCGAGATATAGAGGATCTTACATGAGTACTCATTCATTATTGAATTTATTAAACGAGTTGGTAAAATGATATAATGCGAGGCTCTTGCCGGGCATTATATCACTTTTGCTAACGAGTTTAATAAATTCAATAATGAATGAGAACGAATGTTAGATTCTATTTATCGACTTTTATTGCATTTTGTCTGTCGCTTTAACACTAGAAACCGACTTAGTCATGTCCGTGGGAATTGGATCATATAGCACAGACCTAAAAACGTTATTAATATGTCTGTGCATATAGTCATTATCTATTTTTTTGACAGCTCGTGCTAGAATATACAACTAGTTGTATATCGAAAATATAGAATGGTGTTTTTCCACTGCCACGCTGTAAGTTATGTGATAAGTTAATTTAATGCTCAGGATGATACCTTCCAGTTTGCCAGGTGTCCCTTTAAACACTCATCCTTGAAGGCACAACTTCAGCCTTTTAAATGGAATAATCTCAAGATTTTTAATCGTTCCAAATATGGTGTCCGTACGATGCTGTCCGAATATAACATTTGAATTGACCATAGTTTTTGAATAAATTCTGGCTTGACATTATGCGAAAGGATTTCTCCCGTTAGTTATGGGTAAAATGACACCTCCAAATTTTGGTATGGGGTACATTCGGTGTTTATCGTTGAATGCTTTAGCCATTTGGACAATGGTTTGTAGTAATATTAATTAATTTTAAAAACTGTTTTGTGTACAGCTATGCATCTTATTTTGGTTCTGTATTAAAATACCACTGTGGATACATTTATTTAATGGCAGTTACTTTAAAAATGTATTATATGATACCGCTAGTACTGTTTTCCCCAAAAAGCACAGTGATTGTTTTCTCTTAATGTTTCATTATTAATGTAACTTGTCCACGAAGAGTTGTGTACAAGGATTGAATACAGGCATGTATATAATTTCATTCTACTTTTCAGGCCAATATGTCAACTGCTAAGCTCGACAAAGCCGACATCTTGGATTTGACGGTCAGCCATCTCGCCCGGCTTCAGGACCAACAAGCGTCCATCACCATGGCAACACACGTCGCCTCCTACAAGGCGGGCTTCAAGGACAGCACAACAGAGACTATCCGCTACCTCACTTCTGCCAGAATGATCTGTCCTGAATCCATGTGTAGTCTCAACGGACATCTACAGAACGTCTACATAAATACAGTGGCGAAGCAGCAGACGACAAATGCCGTATTATCCATAGCAACGCAGAAGCACACACAGCGTTACACATCGTCGCCAATAGATAACAGTGGTTACGGAAAGTTGATAACTTTAGAAACACCGACACGTGTTCAGAGCTTTGGTAACGTTGACAACAGTGGTTCTTATTCTCCCAACAGTACTAGTGGTAGTGTGGATTGTGATATGTATTCCAGTTGTGACGTCATATTGGGGAACATTATTGAGGAGGAGACGCCATGGAGACCCTGGTAACCATGGAAACAAAACAAACACAAACTGAATAGCAATTACTACCAGAGTTGATGAATGTTTCTGTATCGAGCATGGGTGTTATTGTTTATTATTTAATAGGGGCGAATGTCTGAGTTTTCAAATGTGCTATTTTTATTACATTATTGGAAATAAATCGTTAAACCATACGTTATAGCTAAATTGTAAATTTCACAAAGACACCTACATGCGAAAACGCCGTTAAATGTAATAAGCAATGCTAAATTGTTCACATTTAACGGTGCCATAGACATGTTAGCCGGTAGAGCTTCCTTATCCTCCCTCCCCCCACCCCCACCCACCCAACCCCACCACCACCACCACCCTTTTTAAGGCAGGCTATGAACCAAACCTGTTCATGTTTTCAGACGATACAAGATTAATTGTACATGTATATGTATATATGTAATATATATAGCATACTTTTTCGAGAAGTGCACGGTTTAGGCTTAGGCCTTCAGGTTTATGAAATTATATCATAAGACAGACCAAAGGAAAAGCATTAGAGCTATGGTACAATGCTTTATAAGGCATGCTAAGGACCAAAACCTGTTCATGTTTTCAGACGATACAATATTAATTGAAACAATTCACACAGCTGGTTAAACTGATTAAACGTATTAAGTAATAATCATTGTCAGGCCATAGGAGATTGTACGATGACAACCGATAATTTGAGCAAACATGGTCGCAAATTTCTTTTTTTATCTGTACATGTTCATAGTTTTAGCTATTTTTAGAAGAGCTGATGGGATGACGTATTGTCCGTCGGCCGCCCGTCCGTTAACTTGTGGCCCCTCCATTTTTCTTCCAATCTTATTCAAACGTACACAGTAGTTATATATCCCAAAGATCTCGATCGAGTTCTTGAACCAGCCAGATTCGATTGCTAATAGCTGAGTTATCTTCCTTTGAATTGGCAAAAAAAGCATAAGTTTGTCTTGTGGGCACTCTTGTCCCTCCATCTTTGATCCAGTCGTACTTATAGTAGTTACATATCCATAAGCTCTCTGAACCAGCCAGATTCGATCGCTAATATCTGAGTTATCTACAATTGAATTGGCAAAAACGCATACTTTTGTCTTGTGTGCCCCCACTTTTGTTCCAGTCTTAACCAAACTTACATAGTAGTTACAATGTCACGGGTGGTATATATATATATATAGATGGGTCGTTATGTGGGAATTAACTTATCGTTAATCTGAAGGGCTCGTGCTAGTTTTGTTTTTAATACTGATCTTCCCTTTTTTTCGTTTTTCCCGAAAGTTTAGTGCATTTTAATAACTCGTTAAATAATGACTTAAAATTGAGGTTCTTCAATTGTTACCTACATGTATCGTTAATCTATTTGAAAAGCAAAGACGTGTCCTTTTCTTTAATCTGGAGTTTTACCGACCAGGGTCCGGTGTCAGTAATATATATTATGTCCTACCCGTATCTACGCAGAGGCACAGTGACAAAGGCAGTTGCATCGGTAAAATTTGGGAAGGTACCAAACACTGAAGTCGGTGTTATAATGGGATATCAAATACAATCACTATAGTGTTGAATATAACTGCCTATTTTAAAACAGAAAGTCTTGCCCATGAATGCACTACAACGCAGGAAATCGTATGTGGAAATCAACATTTTTCCGAGGCCCATATCATCAGTCCCCGCCTGGTATGGATTTGCCTCGGTTACATTTCGCAGATGGCTAAGGTCCTGTGTCCGTGCCAGAATTCCCACACTATCTGACGGAGCAACCAGGTTATCCAATTTGAAGTATTGAATGTATTAAATACATTCAATACTTCAAATTGGATACCACTCCGTTAAATACATTCAATACTTCAAATTGGATAACCCTCCATTAAATACATTCAATACTTCAAATTGGATACCACTCCATTAAATACATTCAATACTTCAAACTGGATAACCCTCCATTAAATACATTCAATACTTCAAATTGGATACCACTCCATTAAATACATTCAACACTTCAAATTGGATAACCCTCCATTAAATACATTCAATACTTCAAATTGGATACCACTCCATTAAATACATTCAATACTTCAAATTGGATACCACTCCATTAAATACATTCAATACTTCAAATTGGATACCACTCCATTAAATACATTCAATACTTCAAATTGGATAACCCTCTATTAAATACATTCAATACTTCAAATTGGATACCACTCCATTAAATACATTTAATACTTCAAATTGGATAACCCTCCATTAAATACATTCAATACTTCAAATTGGATACCACTCCATTTAATACATTCAACACTTCAAATTGGATAACCCTCCATTAAATACATTCAATACTTCAAATTGGATACCACTCAATTAAATACATTCAATACTTCAAATTGGATACCACTCCATTAAATACATTCAATACTTCAAATTGGATACCACTCCATTAAATACATTCAATACTTCAAATTGAATAACCCTCCATTAAATACATTCAATACTACAAATTGGATACCACTCCATTAAATACATTCAATACTTCAAATTGGATACCACTCCATTAAATACATGCAATCCTTCAAATTATATAACCCTCCATTAAATACATTCAATACTTCAAATTGGATACCACTCCATTAAATACATTCAATACTTCAAATTGGATACCACTCCATTAAATACATTCACTACTTCAAATTGGATACCACTCCATTAAATACATTCACTACTTCAAATTGGATAACCCTCCATTAAATACATTCAATCCTTCAAATATGATAACCCTCCATTAAATACATTCAATACTTCAAATTGGATACCACTCCATTAAATACATTCAACACTTCAAATTGGATAACCATCCATTAAATACATTCAATACTTCAAATTGGATACCACTCCATTAAATACATTCAATACTTCAAATTGGATACCACTCCATTAAATACATTCAATACTTCAAATTGGATACCACTCCATTAAATACATTCAATACTTCAAGTTGGATACCACTCCATTAAATACATTCACTACTTCAAATTGGATACCACTCCATTAAATACATTCAATACTTCAAATTGGATAACCCTCCATTAAATACATTCAATACTTCAAATTGGATACCACTCCATTAAATACATTCAATACTTCAAATTGGATACCCGTCCATTAAATACATTCAATACTTCAAATTGGATACCACTCCATTAAATACATTCAATACTTCAAATTGGATACCACTCCATTAAATACATTTAATACTTCAAATTGGACACCACTCCATTAAATACATTCAATACTTCAAATTGGATACCACTCCATTAAATACATTCAATACTTCAAATTGGATAACCCTCCATTAAATACATTCAATACTTCAAATTGGATACCACTCCATTAAATACATTCAATACTTCAAATTGGATACCACTCCATTAAATACATTCAATACTTCAAATTGGATACCACTCCATTAAATACATTCAATACTTCAAATTGGATACCACTCCAATAAATACATTGAATATTTCAAATTGGATACCACTCCATTAAATACATTCACTACTCAATAACATATTCCCGTACTACTGAACAGTCGCAGACTCGCAGTAACATATGTATTGTTAACTACGTGAGGAAGCTTATATGGACCACCCACCCACCCCACCCCCAAAAATTATTACATAACCAAGCTTTGCAGATAAAACATAAAAGCAACGTCAATCATACATCAGCACGTGCGGCACGTGTGTGTTTGTAATTCTAAGGATTATAGCCCCTCCGCCGTAAAGCCCCCAGAGAATCACGGTACAGCTAGGCACAAAAGAAAGTGGACTTTCATGTGCGGCTAACGGCAATATTGTTTATATAGCACCAGTGCACTATTTTTTGCCCCGTTGCCTTCCCGGCTAACAGAATATCAAGATCTTGAACATACCGATCCGTCGATATACACGAGGCATGATCCCGAAGAATGACGGGATGTGCCGAAGTTTCACGAATGGTTATTGCGAGATAGATATTCTCGTTATTAACGAGAAATATTCGTTATTACGAGAATAATGTTGTTTTTTCTTTCTCCACTTCGATACCGGTCCCATCCGGCTTTCGTAGATTTCACAATATCGCAAAATGGAAAGTAATCCTTTAATAAGTTGATTTTTATATCCGTTTTAAAACTGTGTTTTCGATGTCGATTGTTTATATGAATAATGCTGAATTGAATATGTTTACATGCTCAATGTGTTGAAACTATGGCACTTGACGAATTCCTCGTGAAAACAAAAATCAATTCACGCGACATATTCAAACATGTTAGGAATATAGAGATTAGTTAACTGCTTGGTGCGATTATAGGGACATCCTTCACGAGATGGTGGGCGTGTCTTTTTTTTTCACGAACGAGCGGATGCGAGCGAGTGAAATACAAAACACGGCTACCACAAGTATAGGATTTCCATATAATCGATCCAAGCAGTTAACTAATCTATTACAATGTTACATTTTAAATCAGTTTGTGCATGATTTAACCGAAACGCGGAACGTCCATGTCATACAACCTTGGCATTCGACTAACTGGCCTAAAAACAATATGTCTCCTGCTCTCACCAAGGGCATTATATCTATGACGTTTATAAGTGCGGGTGTTATAGTTTTAAAGTTATTGCGAGGAATGCCTATTTCCATATAAGGTCATGGCCACCCTGACCTTTGACCCACTGCCTCAATCAATAGGGTCATCCTCGCACCAAAGGCAATGTATCTATGAAATTTCACGAGTGTAGGTGTTATAGTTTCGAAGTTATCACGCGAAATGCCTATTTCCATATAAGGTCATAGCGACCTTGACATTTGACCCCAAAAACAATACGGTTCCTTTTCTCACCTAGGGCAATATACCTTTGAAGTTTCATGAGTGTAAGACTAAGGTGTTATAGTTTTGACGTTATTGTGCGGAATGAACATTTCCATATATATCTAAGTTCACATGACCTTGACCTTTGACCTACAGGCCCCCAAAACAATAGTTAATATCATCTCCTAATTAAGTGTAGTTATTGGCGCTACAGATTATCTTGTTTAATTTACTTCCTCAAGTTTTGCAACATCGACGCCAGCGACGTCTTCTGTCCTGTTATTTAAATAGTATACAACTATCTACTTCTGTTGAGGTCAATGGTTAATACTATTCATCCAAGGGAGTGACAATTGACCCGAGGCAGTAAACTATTGACCGAGACAGTAGTAATTTCCGAGGATGAATAGTTTTTAACTTTTTTCGCTATTTACCTTTTGCTTACTTGTTTACATGCATGACGTCACGTCATGTACAAGTGTAACGTCATTCTCAGACTATTGACCTGCAAAAAAGACTATTGACCGCAAAACCAGGCTGAACCGGATAGAAAACGTTCTAAAGTCAATAGTTCATACTAATGACTTACACGTGACTGCCTTTTAGCCAATGAAACTACGTATTTGAAATTATATATAATAATAAGTAATAAACAATTATACTTATCCAAATGCTATGTAGCTGCATGTATTGATGTTTTCCGTAACATCGTGTTTACAACAAGAAAATACTTCAAACTGAATATAATGTACCTGAGGGTGAGAGGGCCGTGGTTCGGTGGCCGGGGGCGGGGAAGGTGCGTATGAGGCATAGGGATGGGTGTGTGTTATTGTTACAGTCAATCAAGTTGTAGAACGCATTCAAAATATTAACGAACAGATCAGTTAGAAGTGAAAGTAACTTCGTTGTTCACTTCGAATTTTTCATTTAGTATCCCGCCTATCAGTACGTTCAGTACTTTGATGATTGCTAATGGCGGCTCAAAGCTATTTATAAATACTATGGACTTGTGTCACTCACTGCACCATTCACACCATTTACACAAGCAGGGTTATTTTCTGGAACGGAGGAAACGTTGTAAGTACTATTTGTTTATCTGCATGTTCAGAAGCATTAAATAACACAACCACAATTACATATATTGGATGATAATAACATATTCGATGGTGTGTGTACACTGTATACATGTGATGATAATTGCGTTACAATCGTCACAATGGTATCCGACCGTCCGTCCTTTAGGCGCGTTCAGTTTGTGTCTCAATCAAACGGCTATTTATCCAGCATGCAGGTTACATGTCTTGCAGATTACCTGCCCGGTAGATGGTTACATGTCTGGTAGATGGTTACATGTCTTGCAGATTACCTGCCCGGTAGATGGTTACACGTCTGGTAGATGGTTACATGTCTGGTAGATGGTTACATGTCTGGTAGATGGTTACCTGACCGGAAGATGGTTACATGTCTGGTCGATGGTTACATGTCTGGTAGATGGTTACATGTCTTGCAGATTACCTGCCCGGTAGATGGTTACATGTCTGGTAGATGGTTACATGTCTGGTATTACATGCCCGGTAGATGGTTACATGTCTGGTCGATGGTTACATGTCTGGTATTACATGTCTGGTAGGTGGTTACATGTCTTGCAGATTACCTGCCCGGTAGATGGTTACATGTCTGGTAGATGGTTACATATCTGGTATTACATGCCCGGTAGATGGTTACATGTCTGGTATATGGTTACATGTCTGGTATTACATGTCTGGTAGATGGTTACATGTCTGGTAGATGGTTACCTGTCTTGCAGATTACCTGCCCGGTAGATGGTTTCATGTCTGGTAGATGGTTACATGTCTGGTAGATGTTACATGTCTGGTATATGGTTACATGTCTTGCAGATTACCTGCCCGGTAGATGGTTACATGTCTGGTAGATGGTTACATGTCTGGTAGATGTTACATGTCTGGTAGATGGTTACATGTCTTGCAGATTACCTGCCCGGTAGATGGTTACATGTCTGATAGATGGTTACATGTCTGGTATTACATGCCCGGTAGATGGTTACATGTCTGGTAGATGGTTACATGTCTGGTAGATGTTACATGTCTGGTAGATGTTACATGTCTGGTAGATGGTTACATGTCTGGTAGATGGTTACATGTCTGGTATTACATGCCCGGTAGATGGTTACATGTCTGGTAGATGGTTACATGTCTGGTATTACATGTCGGGTAGATGGTTACATGTCTGGTAGATGGTTACATGTCTTGCAGATTACCTGCCCGGTAGATGGTTTCATGTCTGGTAGATGGTTACATGTCTGGTAGATGTTACATGTCTGGTAGATGGTTACATGTCTTGCAGATTACCTGCCCGGTAGATGGTTACATGTCTGGTAGATGGTTACATGTCTGGTAGATGTTACATGTCTGGTAGATGTTACATGTCTGGTAGATGGTTACATGTCTTGCAAATTACCTGCCCGGTAGATGGTTACATGTCTGATAGATGGTTACATGTCTGGTATTACATGTCTGGTATATGGTTACATGTCTGGTAGATGGTTACATGTCTGCCAAATGGTTACATGTCTGGCAGGTGGTTACATGTCTGGTAGATGTTACATGTCTGGTAGATGGTTACATGCCCGGCAGATGGTTACATGTCTGCTAAATGGTTACATGTCTGACAGGTGGTTACATGTCTGGTAGATGTTACATGTCTGGTAGATGGTTACATGTCTTGCAGATTACCTGCCCGGTAGATGGTAACATGTCTGATAGATGGTTACATGTCTGGTATTACATGTCTGGTAGATGGTTACATGTCTGGTAGATGGTTACATGTCTGCCAAATGGTTACATGTCTGGTAGATGGTTACATGTCTGGCAGGTGGTTACATGTCTGGTATATGTTACATGTCTGGTAGATGGTTACATGCCCGGCAGATGGTTACATGTCTGGCATATGGTTACATATCCGGTAGATGGTTATGTCTGGCAGATGGTTACATGTCTGGTATAGGTTTGCATGTCCGACAATTGGATACATGTCCGGCATTTGATTACATGTTATGCATATGCTTGCATGTCTGGTAGATGGTTACATGTCCGGCAGTAGGTTACACGTCTGAAAAATGGTTAAACAAAGTTAATGATGGTTGTGTGCCCACGTGATCATAGTCAGTACAGATACAAATCTGAGTGGGGTCATTATTTGGAACGGGTGTACTTTTGAAGTGAACGTTTCAACGCATATAAAGTTATAAGAAAAGTAGAATTTGTGTTCATTTGCAAAGGAAACAGTTTATGTTCATTTGTAAGTATATATTTACGTTATTATTTTTTATTTTAGATGACTTTCTTTGATGTGATTTCTTAAACTATATGCAAAGAAGACACCCATGTAAGTTCAAAACGTACATGGGGTTGAATGTCGCTTTTAACTATAGGCCAGTCAATCTAAATTGTATTCTGTGATAGTTCTTGGACAAATTAGTACAGAATTGAAACCATTTTCCGAAAACTGCTTACATTCATGATTGAAGACATAAATAAGCATTGGAAATACATATTTTAGTTATTTAGAGTCACACTGTTTAAAAGTGTATTTATGTTTATAAATAACCAAGCAGAAGTTACGGGTTGAATCAATGAATTATACATTTGTGTGAACATTGGCGTTTCCACATGACGGTGTCTACTGATAGAAGTGAGCTCTCAACTACATAGAGAGGCCATACCAAGTGGGGCGGTGTTGTGAGGGTTCCATGTTCCCCTGTTCCTTAAAAATATGTTCACCAAAAATATTTTGCTCTGTTTCCTTGTTCCCCAGAAATATTAACAATGTTCCCTTGTTCCCCAAAACTATTCGCAAATGTTCCCGAAAATTAATTCTGATAAATTAACAAACCATTTGGCCTACAACAGTTAATAGTTGCATCGTAAGGAACAGTTTTTGAGCACAAGAACTTTTTTTATTGTTTTCACATAGATTTGTTCTGAACATGTGTTTATCATATTTTTACATCAATGTTAATAAGTACTGAGCACAACAGTATTTTGAAAGATTTACATATTTTATATTACTTGGCATTTAGTCATCGTAGTAGAGATAAAATACTCTCCTCTTTTGTCCTTTTGTTGACTTTTTGGTGGTATTTTTCATTGGCATTGCTGATTCGGGATTGAATCATAATAAACTCCTCTCCTAGCTCAATTTGATTTTTGTGTACAGCACATCTTTTTCAGCTTCCATTTATATCTTTCATACAAACGGCCACTTCATCGTACTACACAACGGGTTGCATGGGTCTTGAAAGTATCTTATGCCTTTTCATACCCGAGGTAACACTTTCTTTGAGCATAATGATGCTTACTCTGTTCAATATATTCAAAAATATTAAGTCCCCTGCATCATACACAACCTCGGGTAATTGTTTAGCTTGAATTTGTTGTTGTTCTCCGACTTTACTGAAGTCAACTGGTCACACACAGTAGGTTCCAAAGCATACACATTAATTGGCAGAGTTAAATGCTCCTTAATTGCTCTACAAGATCTGTAGTCGAACTCAAGCTGCATTGGCATGTCTGAAGACCCAGCTCTTATGTCTGTAAACACGTTTTCTACGACTAATGTTAATTAACACTTCATTCTGAAGATTTCCAACAGTCTATGTGATACAATGGCACGGTAAAGTAAGCTCTGGATGTCACACTGGTAGTCTAAAATTCGTTTTTCGTCCTCAGTGACAACAGTTGGTACTGAGGACCTGGCGTTGACGCTGTTGTTTCAAGGCATGTTTTCACTGTAAACGCACTGACAGTCAAAGTCATATACCCCTTGCAATCTTCCAACAGCTGCATCTAGACTAATATACAATGGTTTCTGTTTCTCTGAATGGAGATCAAATGTCAAGGTAAACCTTCTGTCCACTAACACCGCTTATCATTCTGAGGGCACCAGTAGCAGTGTCTACAACCAACAGTGTTTTTCATAGTTCTGCAGGTTGGGAAAATTGGGCCTCTGGCCTCTCCCATTTCCAATATAGTGGATGCATTCTGCTGTTGTCGGAGCAACTTAATTGAATATTCATCTGTGTCACTAAATACTAATCTGTCTTGTAAAACAGCCAAACTGTGTACCCTGCGACATTCGTTTCCATTTGATAAAACCGTTTCTACTGTTTCACATTCCAAGTTGACTTTTAAGTATGCCCCCATCTTTATCACAGAGTCATTCATGAAAGCTAGTCCAAACAGCAAACAATATTTTAAGACACATAACGTTAAATATTCAATCGAGTAGTAAATTCAAGCTAAAAACCTATTTTGTTTCTAGCTTTTTGAGCAGTGTCCCTGATAACTGTACACGATTTCAAGCATGTGAATTTCTCCCCCATTGTTGACACAAATTGTTACTGCTTTCAAATGCTAATGCAAGCGGCCTACTGCTGTCAAATGCTAATGCCAGCGGCTTCGAACTATTCTTGTCTACACAGAGTTTACCTTTTTGTACCCTCACACTTTTTGTTCCTTGTTTAATCAGTAGTTGTTTTTGCTTGTCTGGAAGCAATTTCTTTGATTTTTTTCCTGTCGCTATTATCTTCTCTTTTTCTTGTAGTTGTTTAACATTTAATCTCTCAACTTCTATAATTGTCTCACTCACCTGTGAAGTCCATACACGATTGCATTCTTCTTTGACTCCGCAACATATAAAACACAACGATTCACTGCCACTCCTATAGGACAATCTAATGATTCCATTTCCGCTGTAACACAAGCTGGGTAATGACTAGCTCGAAATGTGTTGACTTTCCCTGTTGCAATATTGAAAACATTACCAAGAGGTCTCACAGCAACACCAATTGGACTTTTTAAAACTATATTTTTCAAGAACAACGATATGTGTCACTAATTTGACATTTTCCTCTATGATTGTTATAACTGCAGCATCAGAAATTTGAAGAATGGAGTCAATATCTTGTCTATCCATGTTTCTAACCGCCTCAAAGGAATCTTTCTTGACAGACAGCAATTAACCAACCTAGGTCATTTCGTAACTCTCCTAATTGCACCAAATTTGTTCTGAAATCATCAACCCAGAGAAACCAAATGCTGAAACTCTGTCTTTTCTTCTCATAGCAACATGCACCGCATCAGGTACAGCTGAAACTGTGTTTAAATGTAGTTTTTCCTTCATTTCTTCTGTCAGTTATTGCTTTTGAGCTGCAGCATTTCTTGATTTCGAATCTTGAGTTACACACAGATGCATTTTATTCCATTCTTCATGCAGTTACAGTAGGCTAGTAAGAAAACACTGACATCACGTAACACTTGATAAGTTTTAGTTGATTTTTTAACATTAAAACTAGATATTTTTATTTCCTTGTTCCTGAAAATAACAGACAGTGTTCCCCTGTTTCCAAAAATAAATGGTCGTGTTCCCTTGTTCCCCAATACCCCTGGAAGACCCTCGCATTGGAACACCCCACCGTAGACACATGAAATGATACCCCACCCACGTCACATCATACTGACACAGGGTCGACCAGTCGAACGTCAAGCAAAGAAGCTACTATATCTAGTAGCATTTGTATGAAGAGTTTTGTGTGACCCGGGCCGGGATTGAACCCACGACCTCCCACGCTCATCTATTAAGCCACCACCACGGGTTATAACTCAATGATTAGGGAAATACTGGACAGAGTGTCACAGATTTACATAGTTTCATATTTGAAAACATAAACATAATTATCTGAACCTACCAACGTTATATTAATTGTGTGATCTATAAGCCCGGTAATTGTGTGATCTATAGGCCCGTAATTGTGTGTATAGGTCCGGTAATTGTGTGATCTATAGGCCCGGTAATTGTGTGATCTATAGGCCCGGTAATTGTGTGATTGCAGGCCCGGTAATTGTGTGATATGCAGGCCCGGTAATTGTGTGATCTATAGGTCCTGTAATTGTTTGATATATAGGCCGATAATTGTGTGATCTATAGGTCCGATAATTGTGTGATCTATAGGCCCGGTAATTGTGTGATCTATAGGTCCGGTAATTGTGTGATCTATAGGCCCGGTAATTGTGTGATCTATAGGTCCGGTAATTGTGTGATCTATAGGCCCGGTAATTGTGTGATATGCAGGCCCGGTAATTGTGTGATCTATAGGCCCGGTAATTGTGTGATTGCAGGCCCGGTAATTGTGTGATATGCAGGCCCGGTAATTGTGTGATCTATAGGTCCTGTAATTGTTTGATATATAGGCCGATAATTGTGTGATCTATAGGTCCGATAATTGTGTGATCTATAGGCCCGGTAATTGTGTGATCTATAGGTCCGGTAATTGTGTGATCTATAGGCCCGGTAATTGTGTGATCTATAGGCCCGGTAATTGTGTGATATATAGGTCCGGTATATATGGGAATAACATCGTTTGAACATAGTAGATGGCCGAACAAATAATATAACGACGGGCAAGTAGAATTTAAGATATGATACACGGCTGTGTGAAAACAAAACAACGACAGCAGCCTGAAGGTCTTGCGTTTGTTTAGTTAACCCGTTAACACTAGTTTTTGAGAGGTACATATTGTATGTTGTCGTCCGCCCATCGTTATCGTCATTGATAAATATCTAAACCAAGTTGAAGGATAAGTATCACACCGATTAACCGGCTTTTATCTTGAATTTACTACTCGATTGAATCTTTAACGTTATGTATCTTAATTAACATTGCATTTCTTTTCTAAACTAGAGATGATACATCTCCAGTTTAGACACGGATGCCCCCACTTAGGTCACTAAACACTAATAAACACGTTCACCTTAGGTGCGCATTTCACTTGCTGGTCAACGTTCCTGTAAAGTTTGCCGACCATGGGTTAAATAGTAATGGAGGAGGGCACGATACGTGTTTTCAGCCCCTATTTTGACTAAGTGAAGAGCCAAAACTCTGTATTTCTTGGTCCAAAACAAAAATGAAAACCCAGGTGCGCATCTTCACTTGGTGTCGACATTTTTGTAAAGTTTGGTGACCATGGGTTAAATAGTTACGGAGGATCACGCGACACACGTTTTTCAGCCCCTATTTTGACTAAGTCAAGGGCCATAACTCTGTGGTTATTGGTCCAAAATAAAAATGAAAACCCAGGTGCGCATCTTCACTTGCTGGTCAACATTCCTGTAAAGATTGGCGTCCGTGGGTTAAATAGTTATGGAGGGTTACGCGACACAAGTTTTTCAGCCCCTATTTTGACCAAGTCACGGGTCATTACTCTGCGGTTCTTGGTCCAAAATAAAAACGAAAACTCAGGTGCGTATCTTCACTTGCTTGCCAACATTCCTGTAATGTTTGGCGACCGTTGGTTAAATAGTAATGGAGGAGGGCACGACACAAGTTTTTCAGACCCTATTTTGACAATTCAAAGGCCATAACTCTGCAACATAACGGGCAACATGCCAAGCCCGCCAGTTTACAGATATACATTGCGTTGAGACTAGGGTTAAAGGTTAGACATTGCTGAAAGCAGCAGTGAGATGACAGAGTTATGCCCCTTGGAGCATAACATCATATTACGGAATAAATGAATAAAAAACGCGTTTACATGTATAAAAAACCACAACAAAAGAACAAAATGCACGTCATTCCCTTTGGTATTGTCCCTAGTTTGCCCATATTATAGCACAACACATACACTGATAAAAACATATAAATGTTACCTTTATTTTAACGTACATGTAGTCTTCCATTCTTCTATGTGGGCAGTTTACAGGAGTTGGAGCCTGAGTGTTACGCACGACACAACGCCCTCTCATGGTGATCATCTATGTGGGCAGTTTACAGGAGTTGGAGCCTGGGTGTTACGCACGACACAACGCCCTCTCATGGTGATCATCTATGTGGGCAGTTTATAGGAGTTGGAGGCCTGGGTGTTACGCACGACACAACGCCCTCTTATGGCGATCATCTATGTGGGCAGTTTACAGGAGTTGGAGCCTGGGTGTTACGCACGACACAACACCCTCTTATAATGATCATCTATGTGGGCAGTTTATAGGAGTTGGAGGCCTGGGTGTTACGCACGACACAACGCCCTCTTATGGCGATCATCTATGTGGGCAGTTTACAGGAGTTGGAGCCTGGGTGTTACGCACGACACAACACCCTCTTATAATGATCATCTATGTGGGCAGTTTACAGGAGTTGGAGCCTGGGTGTTACGCACGACACAACGCCCTCTCATGGTAATCATCTATGTGGGCAGTTTACAGGAGTTGGAGGCTGGGTGTTACGCACGACACAAAGCCCTCTCATGGTGATCATCTATGTGGGCAGTTTACAGGAGTTGGAGCCTGGGTGTTACGCACGACACAAAGCCCTCTCATGGTGATCATCTATGTGGGCAGTTTACAGGAGTTGGAGCCTGGGTGTTACGCACGACACAAAGCCCTCTCATGGTGATCATCTATGTTGGGCAGTTTACAGGAGTTGGAGCCTGGGTGTTACGCACGACACAACGCCCTCTCATGGTGATCATCTATGTGGGCAGTTTATAGGAGTTGGAGGCCTGGGTGTTACGCACGACACAACGCCCTCTTATGGCGATCATCTATGTGGGCAGTTTACAGGAGTTGGAGCCTGGGTGTTGCGCACGACACAACGCCCTCTTATGGTGATCATCTATTTGGGCAGTTTACAGGAGTTGGAGCCTGGGTGTTACGCACGACACCACGCTCTCTTATGGTGATCATCTATGTGGGCAGTTTACAGGAGTTGGAGGCCTGGGTGTTACGCACGACACAACTCCCTCTTATTGCGATCATCTATGTGGGCAGTTTACAGGAGTTGGAGGCCTGGGTGTTACGCACGACACAACGCCCTCTCATGGTGATCATCTATGTGGGCAGTTTACAGGAGTTGGAGCCTGGGTGTTACGCACAACACATTCTCCGCTTATGGTGATCATTTGTGCCAAGTAATTTCAAAACTCCTCTGTGCTTGACACAGTTATAGCCCGGACAAGATTACATGACCTCTAAGTGTTGCCTTGACCTTTGAGCTGGAGGCCCGGGTGTTATACGCGACACATTGTCATCTTTTGATGATCATTTGTGCCAAGTTATTTCAAAATCCCCCTATGCATGGCAAAGTAAAAGACTGGGCAAGATCGGACTGCATGAACTGAATGACCTCTAAGTGTGACCTTGACCTTTGAGCTTGAGGCCTGGGTTTTGCGCACGACACATCGTCCTCTGTTCGTGATCATTTCTGCCCGGACAAGATCGGACTGCATGAACTGCACCTTGACCTTTGAGTTGGAGGCCCTGGTGTTGTATACGACACATCGTCCTTTCGTGGTGATCATATAAATCTCGCATTCTCGCCGTATTCTACAATGAAAAAAAAAAAAAAAAGGATTGCTAGCATAACCTCGCAAGTTTAGCTCGTTTTCACGTTCACGAAAGGTAAATAGGTGAGCGCTTCAGGGCCATTTGATCCTCTTGTTTATAATACTTCTCCTATATTTCATTCAGAACAGTAACAGGTCACCATGATGAACATACTTGGTTCCCTGGACTTTGCCTCGCTGGTACCCAGCGGATACAGAGCGTCTACGTCCATCGTGCTGCAGACGACAGCCGCGGTTATTGGTCTGTTCCTGCTGTCTAAGGTCATATCGTTTGTTCGTCGCGTGATACGCAATGAGAAGGTGTTTGGTGACCTTCCGGGGCCCCATGAGAGACACTGGTTATATGGCAGCTTCAAAAATGTAAGTGTGTTGGTTCGGGCTGGGAATGGGTGGGGCTACAGTTTGTCTTACTCGATGGTTAAGGTTGCATCTGTCCTCACTCAGGGATTGAATTGTGACTAAAACAACTAACTCGCCAAATAAAGGCAAAATTGCACTACAAAGCCATTTATCAAAACTCTATCCAGGTGCTCAGGTCATGAAATAATATATATGTGCCGATTAAAGGTATACAGTTTTATAAACGGGTTCTTAAAGGAAATATAGCAGCACAGCCAAACATCTCCATTATTGAGAGTTGTGAAAAACTTGGAAAAGGGTGAAAGAGTTATCAAAATCCGATGATAAACAAAAAAGATATGACCATTTGAAGGTTGTTCTAATAACGGATATGGAAGCCACCATTTTGAGAACTATAACATCACAGTTCCACATTACCATATATGGAATATTGATAAATATCATTTAAAGCAAAGAAAAACACTGCAAATGAATGCAAAATTCGTCACTGGTCATATAAAGCATTATTGCCATTAAGTATACACATTTTTCATACAGTTGCTGTCATTTAATTTCCTATAAATCAGGAAATGTTCATGTTTATACATACGATGGTCATTTAGAACTGTGATTTCACAACTGTCAAAATGGCGACTTCCATATCCGTTTCAACAAAATCTACAAATGATCATATCTCCTTTGTTTGTCATCCGATTTTGATCTATTCAAGTTCTACAGAACTCTCAACAATACAGATGTTTGGCTGTATCGATACATTCCCTTTAAAATGTCTGTGATTGAATATGCGTAAAATGAATTCTGAGTAGGTAACTCAATTCAACGCTCCTGTCTTGTAGTGTAATTTTGTCGTTATTTGGTGGGTAAGCTCTTTAAATAAACTCCGCTTACTCCAATGAACGTTCATGACACCGATGCTGGAGCTTTGCATGTGAAAATTGCAGTCGTCCAGAAATGTGTTTAAAGGGACACACGGCAATCTTCTTGTAGTTATCCAGCATCAACATTATCACCTCGTCAAGTATCATGTTCACCTTAAATATGCCTGCATAAAATTAAATCCCAATATGGATTTTCAATTTTTCTTCATTATTCTACTTTAGCTTAACATATGTTTATAGTGAAATATACTAGTGTATACTTATTCCCTGTTAGTATTAATGACTGAACAAATGCAAGTTATGTGGAATAACTAACGGGAAGCCGCGAGTTTTAAAAAAATAATCAAAGATTGCTGCATTTGTAAATAAGATACAGCTAGAAACGTATTTATCACATACAAGTTGAAATTCACAACTTATGACCATTTTATACATACAAGAATTCTCTGCCTTAGTGTACCCCTTCTTAAAAATGAAAACATGAATATAAATCTGTATACTGCAGTTCCCAAAAGACGGCCACGATAGAATGCTAAAATTTGTTGAGTGGACCAACACATACTCCAACGAAATTGGCTACTTCCGGCTCTGGGGGGTCACCAACAACCCGTTTCTGGTTGCATGCCATCCTTCATCCGTGAACCGCATCATAAAAACTGCAGGTGAGCTACACTATTTGTTGTTGTTTTGTTATGCCCCCATTTTTGTTATGATAACATATAACACATGTGTAATGCATCATAGACACATATATTTATCATGATGTTATGTGCCACATGACCTGCGCTGTAAACACATAACTGTAACACAACAATAACACATAACACATGCGTGATGCATCATAGACACAGATATTTATCATGATATTATGTGCCACATGACCTGCGCTGTAAACACATAATTGTAACACATAACTGTAAACACAATTGTAACACATAACAATAACACATAACACATGCGTGATGCATCATAGACACAGATATTTATCATAATATTATGTGCCACATGACCTGCGCTGTAAACACATAGCTGTAACACATAACAGTTACACATAACAAATGCCTGATGCATCATAGACACAGATATTTGTCATGATATTGTGTGCCACTTGATCTGCGCTATAAACACATAACTGCAACACGTAAACACATAACTGTAACACGTGAAAGTAACATATAATACATGCGTGATGCATCATAGACACAGATATTTATCATGATATTATGTGCCACATGACCTTCCCTGTAACACATAACAATAACACATAACACATGCGTGATGCGTCATAGACACAGATATTTATCATGATATTATGTGCCACATGACCTGCGCTGTAAACAATAATAATAATAACACATAACTATAAACACATAATTGTAACACATAACAGTAACTCATAACACATGCGTGATGCATCATAGACACAGATATGTATCATGATATTATGTGCCACATGACCTGCGCTGTAAACACATAATTGTAACACATAACTGTAAACACAATTGTAACACATAACAATAACACAACAAATGCGTAATGCATCATAGACACACATATTTATCATGAGATTATGTGCCACATGACCTGCGCTGTAAACACATAATTGTAACACATAACTGTAAACACAATTGTAACACATAACAATAACACGTAACACATGCATGATGCATCATAGACACAGATATTTATCATGACATTATGTGCCACATGACCTGCGCTGTAAACACATAATTGTAACACATAACTGTAAACACAATTGTAACACATAACAATAACACAACAAATGCGTAATGCATCATAGACACACATATTTATCATGAGATTATGTGCCACATGACCTGCGCTGTAAACACATAACTGTAACACATAACAATAACACATAACACATGCGTGATGCATCATAGACACAGATATTTACCATGATATTATGTGCCACATGACCTGCGCTGTAAACACATAATTGTAACACATAACTGTAAACACAATTGTAACACATAACAATAACACATAACACATGCGTGATGCATCATAGACAAATATATTTATCATGATATTATGTGCCACATGACCTGCGCTGTAAACACATAGCTGTAACACATAACACTAACACATAACAAATGCGTGATGCATCATAGACACAGATATTTATCATGATATTGTGTGCCACTTGATCTGCGCTATAAACACATAACTGCAACACGTAAACACATAACTGTAACACGTAAAAGTAACATATAACACATGCGTGATGCATCATAGACACAGATATTTATCATGATAATATGTGCCACATGACCTGCCATGTAAACACATAACTGTAACACATAATAATAACACATAACACATGCGTGATGCATCATAGACACAGATATTTATCATGATATTATGTGCCACATGACCTGCGCTGTAAACGTATAACACATAACAGTAACACATATCACCTGCGTAATGCATCATTGACACAGATATGTATCATGATAGTATGTGCCACATGACCTGCGCTGTAAACACATAATTGTAAACACATAATTGTAACACATAACTATAAACACATAATTGTAACACATAACAGTAACTCATAACACATGCGTGATGCATCATAGACACAGAGATGTATCATGATATTATGTGCCACATGACCTGCGCTGTAAACACATAGCTGTAACACATAACAATAACACATAATAAATGCGTGATGCATCATAGACACAGATATTTATCATGATATTATGTGCCACATGACCTGCGCTGTAAACACATAGCTGTAACACATAACAATAACACATAACACATGCATGATACATAAATGTAACACATAACGGTAACACATAACACCTTACATGCGTAACGCATCATAGACACATCTATTTATCATAATAGTATGTGCCACATGACCTACGCTGCATAACTGTGACACATAACACCAAACATGTATGCTTAATGTATCACAGACACATATATATCATGATAAAATGTACCACATAACTAAACTTTATTACATTATCACATATAACACAATACACTTTTATCAATTTCAACCTTAAAATAATGGACGGCAACTGAGCATGTTTTAGATTACAAATATCTAAGACTTGTTTCCCAGTAACTACTACTAGTACAGAGTATATGGGACAGACCGAAGTTATCCCGATTTTTAATACCTTAAATACTAATACATTGCATTTTTATTATACTCTAGCTTCATCCGTACTTTATACGCCGGCTGAGTGTATCACAAATTTCATAATTTAAAAAAACACATATCTTAAGACAATGTCTTGCTACCAAGTGCGCTAACAGATAAACGGAATAAATAACATGATTAAATTAGATTTTTTTTTAAAAAATAAAGGATAAAAATTGACTTTAGTGGACAATGCCAAGGGATAATATTTGATATAAAAATATTAGTCTGAACGCTAACGAACAACACCTAATGTCTTACGAGATATACGGAATAAATTACATTTAAAGTAAAAAACGTTTTGTCATTCTCCGCTCACGTGCTTAACCGTTTAGACGTGTATGATATTCTGGACTTAAAAGTGAAACTAATTGAGATTATAACTAAAAGGTAAATAACATGTTTATCAACTTTATAATGGAAAGGATAATTTTATAACTTCAGATTGATTTGTTTTTTACAGCTTTTATAACTTCAGATTATTTTTTTTTTACAACTTTTTAAGAGAAATGTTGGGTTTCTGAAATCCGGTTATGTCACATAACCGGATTTCAGAAACCCAACATTTCTCTAAAATAATTATTAAAAGGCATAGTACACGTATAGAGCTTTTGAGTCGCCATTTTTAGAAAATATATCATCGTTCTTAATTGCATTTAGAATATATCATCGTTTTTAAATTGCATTTATTTATAAATGATATCTCTACCCTTTCTTGTTTAGAACTATATGAGTGTATGTTTTATATACCTATATATAATTATGTATGATATGTCACTCACTATAACCGACGTTTCAGTTTTTCACAATGATAACATTTTAATAATTGCAAATTAGCATGAGCAGTGAGGGTTTCGACGTCGAACTAAAGCTTTAAACTGCCAGTGATATTTCCCAAGGATATCAATGCTAATTTAATAAGTCTAACAGAATTGATATATTCTAAGGAGTTTAGCTAACGCTAGCTAGAGTCTGTCTTCATTTTCAAAAACTTGCTTTGATAATATTGTACCGACAAACTGAAACAGCGAATGTAATAAGTTCTATTTTAAGTTGAGCGTTCAAACTTGATAGATTGTATTTGTTTCAAATGGTTCAAAAAGATAAGCAATTAACATAACGTATATTTGTTGTTTTATATGTAATATATATAGTTTGTATACAGTCCATATTTGATGTAACCACGATATATGCGTATATTTTTTAAATGGTTTACACATGGTTTCGTATTTCTAATTATATCCATTAATATAAAAACAAAATTGAAATGATATTATTTTTGTCTAACATTAAAAGTTATAAAATGTCAGATTTTTTAAATGGTATTATATCATCAAGTGCACAACTGAGACTTCGGCCGTTTCCAAAGGTCCATTATCATACTCTTTACTATACATACACAAGACACATGCAATTGTCGTATGATACCGACATTAAGTTGAGACATTAAGACATATATCAAAAACAACCCGTTTCTGGTTGCATGCCATCCTTCATCCGAGAAACGCATCATAAAAACTGCAGGTGAGCTACACTATGTGTTGTTGTTTTGTTATGCCCCCGGCATGTACTAGTCTTACCGTCCGTCAGTCCGTACCATCGTGTCCGGTAAATAACTATGACATTCATGGACAGATTTTCAAATAACTTGGCACAAGTGCTCACCACAACAAGACGACGTAGCGCGTGCAAAATCCAGGTCCGTGACACCATGTTCAAGGTCACACTTAGAGGTCAAATGTAAAAACAAATAGTACTTCCGTGTCCATATTTCGTGTCCGGTATTCATGGACGAATGTTCAATTAACTTGGCACAAGTGTTCATCACAACAAGACGATGTGTCACGCGCAAAATACTGGTCCATGGCTCCAAAGTCAAGGTCACACTTAGAGGTCAAAGGTAAATAAGAAGTATTTTCGTATCCATATTTCGTGTACGGTAAATAGATCTGACATTCATGGAGGGATTTTCAAATAACCTGTCACAAGTATTCACCACTACAAGACGTCGTGTCACATGCACAATCCAGGTCCGTAGCTTCAAGGTAAATGCCACACTTAGAGGTCAAAAGTCAAAAAGTACTTCCGTGTCCGATAAAAAACTGTGACATTGATGGATGTATTTTCAAAAAGGCTGCCACAAGTGTTCACCATCACAAGGCGACGTGTCGCGCACAAAATTCAGGTCAGTAGATTCAAGGTCAAGGTCACACTTGGAGATCAAAGGTCAAAACTGATTTCTTTCGTGTCCATAGTTTATGTCCGGTAAATAATTCTGACATTCATGGAGGGACTTTCAAATAAGCCATTTGAATCATACATCAAACAGCAGGTTTCTGTTTAGACCCATATCCTGTGTTCAAGTACTGTAATTATTTAATTCAGATTGAATAGAAACATGCAATAATGCAACATGATTAAACTCACTGCATCCAAACGTTTCTTGTTTAGATTGCAGCAGGCTACTTTTGCTTTGTAAAATGTATATCCGGGGGAAATTTGCGTTTTACCTTGCTCGACTGATAAATATATTATATTTTACAGAGCCTAAACCAATGAATGCCTCCAGTGCCTACAAGCTGGTACAACCCTGGCTGGGGGATGGATTGCTTGTCGCTGGCGGTGGGAAATGGGCGCGAAATCGTCGGCTGCTCACTCCGGCCTTCCACTTTGATATCTTGAAACCGTATATGGGTGTTTATAACAGTTCCGCTGATGTTTTTGTTGTGAGTTTGTGTTTTATTTCTCTATACCATAAACTAAATATGTTAGTTTTATGGCTTAACAAGAACAGGTTTCTGTCAACAATGTAGTTACATGTACCTTAATTGGAGAAATTTGGGACGCTGTTTTTTCCTAGACGTACTAATTGTTTAAAGCCGCCCTAAATATCCAATTATTGCAGAATCTCATTGGACAGACAAACTACTCCAGACATAGGTGTCTTACTGTACTCTAAGTTCCTAATTGTTGATAAAATAATATAACAACTGGTAAAACATACTGGCTTTTATGATAACAGATAATCTGGTGATCTTATACAATAACGCCTTATGTGGATTGTATAATATAACAACTAATTATATGTTAATGTGACAGTATAACAGCATATTATATATGATCGTGTAATATAACACCTAGTAGTATGTTAATCTTATAGCAACTGATTATACTATGTTGAACAACTACAACAACATATATAAATATAATACAATTTTGTTATATGTGTGTGAACCGTTCAACGAAGTTGAAGGGGGCATACTGGTGGCTTGAACCCCACCTCCCACCTCCACCCCACCCAATGTTCATGCTTTGGTCCCCTCAATAATTTGAAGAAAAAAATGGTTTTCCCCTATACAATGTTGTATGGAGCGTGGATAACGTTGTTTTTTTATTTTTTTTGTTTTTGCTTGTCCCCTACCCCTCCCCTCCCCTACTCCTCCCCCAACCACCCCCTCCCCCCAACCACAATTGAAACACTTTTTTGGATCCATTTTAAGCATGATCAAAGCACATATAAGCATAACAAAAGGCCTAAGAGGGATGAGAAATATGTAAGTAATCTAATATTACAGGACACATTATTTAAAAAAATCGAAAAGAACTTTACTTTTGTACAATTTAATATTAAGATTCATACAGCCAGTGTCAATCCTACAGAGGACAGCCTTGGCAAATCTTGCACATGTGATTCATACAGCCAGTGTCAGTCCTACAGAGGACAGCCTTGGCAAATCTTGCACATGTGATTCATACAGCCAGTGTCAATCCTACAGAGGACAGCCTTGGCAAATCTTGCACATGTGATTCATACAGCCAGTGTCAGTCCTACAGAGGACAGCCTTGGCAAATCTTGCACATGTTATTCATACAGCCAGTGTCAATCCTACAGAGGACAGCCTTGGCAAATCTTGCACATGTGATTTATACAGCCAGTGTCAGTCCTACAGAGGACAGCCTTGGCAAATCTTGCACAGGTGATTCATACAGCCAGTGTCAGTCCTACAGGACAGCCGTGGCAAATCTTGCATATGTGATTCATACAGCCAGTGTCAGTCCTACAGAGGACAGCCTTGGCAATTCTTGCACATGTGATTCATACAGCCAGTGTCAATCCTACAGAGGACAACCTTGGCAAATCTTACACATGTGATTCATACAGCCAGTGTCAGTCCTACAGAGGACAGCCTTGGCAAATCTTGCACATGTGATTCATACAGCCAGTGTCAATCATACAGAAGACAGCCTTGGCAAATCTTGCACATGTGATTTATACAGCCAGTGTCAATCCTACAGAAGACAGCCTTGGAAAATCTTGCACATGTGATTCATACAGCCAGTGTCAGTCCTATAGAGGACAGTCTTGGCAAATCATGCACATGTGATTCATACAGCCAGTGTCAATCCTATAGAGGACAGTATCGGCAAATCTTGCACAAGTGATTCATACAGCCAGTGTCAATCCTACAGAGGACAACCTTGGCAAATCTTGCACATGTGATTTATACAGCCAGTGTCAATCCTACAGAGGACAACCTTGGCAAATCTTGCACATGTGATTCATACAGCCAGTGTCAATCCTACAAAGCACAGTCTTGGCAAATCTTGCACATGTGATTCATACAGCCAGTGTCAATCTTATAGAGGACAGTCTTGGCAAATCTTGCACATGTGATTTATACAGCCAGTGTCAATCCTACAGAGGACAGCCTTGGCAAATCTTGCACATGTGCTTCATACAGCCAGTGTCAATCCTATAGAGGACAGTCTTGGCAAATCTTGCACATGTGATTCATACAGCCAGTGTCAATCTTATAGAGGACAGTCTTGGCAAATCTTGCACATGTGATTCATACAGCCAGTGTCAATCCTACAGAGGACAGCCATGGCAAATATTGCACATGTGATTCATACAGCCAGTGTCAGTCCTACAGAGGACAGCCTTGGCAAATCTTGCACATGTGATTCATACAGCCAGTGTCAATCCTACAGAGGACAGCCTTGGCAAATCTTGCACATGTGATTCATACAGCCAGTGTCAGTCCTACAGAGGACAGCCTTGGCAAATCTTGCACATGTTATTCATACAGCCAGTGTCAATCCTACAGAGGACAGCCTTGGCAAATCTTGCACATGTGATTTATACAGCCAGTGTCAGTCCTACAGAGGACAGCCTTGGCAAATCTTGCACAGGTGATTCATACAGCCAGTGTCAGTCCTACAGGACAGCCTTGGCAAATCTTGCATATGTGATTCATACAGCCAGTGTCAGTCCTACAGAGGACAGCCTTGGCAATTCTTGCACATGTGATTCATACAGCCAGTGTCAATCCTACAGAGGACAGCCTTGGCAAATCTTGCACATGTTATTCATACAGCCAGTGTCAATCCTACAGAGGACAGCCTTGGCAAATCTTGCACATGTGATTTATACAGCCAGTGTCAGTCCTACAGAGGACAGCCTTGGCAAATCTTGCACAGGTGATTCATACAGCCAGTGTCAGTCCTACAGGACAGCCTTGGCAAATCTTGCATATGTGATTCATACAGCCAGTGTCAGTCCTACAGAGGACAGCCTTGGCAATTCTTGCACATGTGATTCATACAGCCAGTGTCAATCCTACAGAGGACAACCTTGGCAAATCTTACACATGTGATTCATACAGCCAGTGTCAGTCCTACAGAGGACAGCCTTGGCAAATCTTGCACATGTGATTCATACAGCCAGTGTCAATCCTACAGAAGACAGCCTTGGCAAATCTTGCACATGTGATTTATACAGCCAGTGTCAATCCTACAGAAGACAGCCTTGGAAAATCTTGCACATGTGATTCATACAGCCAGTGTCAGTCCTATAGAGGACAGTCTTGGCAAATCATGCACATGTGATTCATACAGCCAGTGTCAATCCTATAGAGGACAGTATCGGCAAATCTTGCACAAGTGATTCATACAGCCAGTGTCAATCCTACAGAGGACAACCTTGGCAAATCTTGCACATGTGATTTATACAGCCAGTGTCAATCCTACAGAGGACAACCTTGGCAAATCTTGCACATGTGATTCATACAGCCAGTGTCAATCCTACCGAGGACAGTCTTGGCAAATCTTGCACATGTGATTCATACAGCCAGTGTCAATCTTATAGAGGACAGTCTTGGCAAATCTTGCACATGTGATTTATACAGCCAGTGTCAATCCTACAGAGGACAGCCTTGGCAAATCTTGCACATGTGCTTCATACAGCCAGTGTCAATCCTATAGAGGACAGTCTTGGCAAATCTTGCACAGGTGATTCATACAGCCAGTGTCAATCTTATAGAGGACAGTCTTGGCAAATCTTGCACATGTGATTCATACAGCCAGTGTCAATCCTACAGAGGACAGCCATGGCAAATATTGCACATGTGATTCATACAGCCAGTGTCAATCCTACAGAGGACAGCCTTGGCAAATCTTGCACATGTGATTCATACAGCCAGTGTCAATCTTATAGAGGACAGTCTTGGCAAATCTTGCACATGTGATTCATACAGCCAGTGTCAATCCTATAGAGGACAGTCTTGGCAAATCCTGCACATGTGATTCATACAGCCAGTGTCAATCCTACAGAGGTCAGCCTTGATAAATCTTGTAATTTAAAAACGTGCTAAAACTCTTATCACCTCATATCAGATATGAAGAGAGACTGCTTGTACACTAAACCAAATTGCTAAGTACCAACGTAAGAATATGTCAATAATATTCTCATTGTTTTGTGTATTTTGAGCTTGATTAGAGATACGGTTAAACTGCAAATTTTAAAAACTTTTAAGTCAATAGGTTTTCTTATAAATAAGTTATAACACTTATACAACTGGGTATATAGGAATTCATTAAGTACTTCGAATAAGTGAAGCTTTCGATGTTCCTAATTCTAAAATATGCCAGTTAAAATTATTTTGACACCACGTTTTACTAGCATTACCACTACAAATGCGTTTGCAAAAGAAATTGTCGAATATTTAATGTTAACGCTGAATTACAGTTACTTGAATTTCAAACAATATTCAATTTAAAGGGAGGTAATTTAAGATTATCCATATTTCATTTTTTTTAGACGAAAAACCTGCGATAAATGGGTCAACTTTTTATGTTTCTTTCTATTATTTCATACCAATTTTAAGAATTTTATATCTTTAAGCGATCTTTGACTCATGTTATGTGTTTTATCAGTACATTTCATGTTTTCATATAAAGGGAGGGTAACTCTTAAAAGATGTAACAATTTAAACAAAAACTAAATGTTTTACAAACTATGGGTCAAAACAAAATACTTATCATATATCTATTCTAAAATATGTTTAAAATAAGAAAATTAGTTAAGATATAAAAGTTGATACTTTGAAATTTTGTTCTGTGTAGTTAGCCTTTAGCGACAGTTCTAGTTTAATTTGATAAAGAACAACTGTACTTGTACTTGTGAACAGGGCAGCAGTTTGCACTAAACGTTATGTTTTTACTTTGAGAACAGCTGGGCTCTTTGTATTTTATGCTTTATGGGTTTACTTTAAGAACAAATTGGACTCGTACGCATCAACAGGGCAGAAGTTTGAAATATACTATGTTTTACTTTAAGAAAAAAATGGACTCGTACACGTAAACAGGGCGGAAATTTGAACTACATTATGTTTTTACTTTAAGAAAAAAGTTGACGTGTATGCATCAACAAGGCAGAAGTTTGAACTATACTATGTTTAACTTTAAGAACAAACTGGACTCGTACGCGTGAACAGGACGGACGTTTGAACTATACTAGGTGTTTCTTTTAAGAACAAACTAGGCTCCTGTGCATCAACAGGACAGACGTTTGAACTATACTATGTTTTACTTTAAAAAAAAACGGTTGACGTGTATACATCAAAGTGGCATAAGTTTGAACTATACTATGTTTTACTTTAAGAACAAACTGGACTCGTGAGCAGGACGGAAGTTTGAACTATATTATGCTTTACTTTAAAAAAAACGGTTGACGTGTATACATCAAAGGGGCATAAGTTTGAACTATACTATGTTTTACTTTAAGAACAAACTGGACTCGTGCGCGTTAACACGGCAAAAGTTTGAACTATGCTATGTTTTTACAATAAGAACAAACTGGACGCGAATGCATCAACAGGTCAGAAGTTTGAGTTATACTATGTTTTACTAAAACCTTGACGTGTATGCATCAACAGGGCTGAAGTTTGAACTATACTATGTTTTACTTTAAGAACAAACTGAACTCGTACGCGTCAATAGGGCAAACGTTTAAACTGTACTGTAACAAGATGGACCAAGTGGAGACGACTCACCAAGGGAGAATCAAGAATAAATAAATTTACAAATTTATTTACAACAAGATGAATATATATACAAATGAATACAAATGACAAAGTAGAAATATCAACGTTTTAAATCATGTTTAAAATGAAGTTCACTACGTTAGATTAAACTGTTCGGTTTTAATCAGACTGAATATCTGATATCTGTATTTATGAGATATGTATGCTGTATCACACGCTATATTATCTCTCAAAACTATATCTAGCCGAGTCCTTCCGGTACAGTTCCCGGCACTAATACTTCACATCCGCGTTATATTGCAATCCCGTCCTTAGCGGTTGCTATTCGTCCCAGTACCACACATACTTCCGGTGACGTCATTCACACGCGACGCCCACTCGCACGATCCTTTCCGGCGATGGCTGAAGTCCCGGTATTACACATCCGATGACGTTATCTGCTTAGCTATCTGCGTAACCAGGCCCTCTTGCCTACCTAGCGTCTACGTGGCTACCGGCTGGTCTGTCGCCCAAATAGAGAATGCTGTCGTTCCCGCGTCCTATGACGGCGTTCCCAACCTACGACCCCGTAGACCACGCTCCCGACAATACGCTCTACATGCTCTACCTACGCTCCTAGCAAATACGGCTATAAAATATATACCCAGTCTTGCAATGTTATCACAACATATATTGTATAATAGCACTAAGGTATCACCATACCTAATACTGATTGCAAAGCAATCTTTATTCAGAATGAATAAACCCGAATTCTAAACCTTCTTCGAATAGACATTATGCTAACCTTTAACAAAACGTGTGAAACAATTACAGATGTAATTTATCGACAATGAAATCTCACATTTCTAGATGTAACGCAAAACTTACAACATAATAATTCAACCATAGACTGAATGAATAATTGGTTTTACACCCCGTTAACACATTATAGGCTATACTGGTACAGCGACCTCAGAGTGATTGAACAATAATGACAATATGAAAACCAATCTCAGAGAGATTTATACAGCACAATAAACAATAACCGTTTATGCAATAACGTAATGACAGTTAGAATCCTCCGTAGAAAAGTACCTACAATCTGAATCACGTATTCCATTTACTATCTACAGAACAACTGGCATTATCAATAATGTAAATATATGCCCCCATAATCTTGTCAGACAATAATTTGCTAACATATCCTGACGTTTGAAAACGTAGAAGAATTAAAGACAATATCCTGCTAACTATCTATGGCTTTTACGCGCAGATATTTACTTCAGGACAAGAATTTAAATATGACAATAATTTACAACAAATAAAATAGATTCGACTTACCCCTTGCCGTCACAACTACTCTGGATAATGGCCTGCGATCCTGTGACAAGTTCTTATGAATCCGACACCCATATATAACAGTCCCTACACGGATACCTGGTGAAACACGCCATCCATGCCAATGTCGTGTTATTCGGACTGCTCGGACTGTACGTAGTGACGTACTTTTGAACTCTGTATCTTATATAAGAATGCTATACATTTATTAGGCCCGCACTGGTAAATACTGGCAAATTTACACATAATACACAGTTTTTAAAATCATAACTTTCTTAATAGTTGACGGATTTTGATGAGATAAACGCCAACACAACTTTTTCTTTATCAGATAGAATGAATCTAGTAAAAGATCATTTATTAGATATAGGCATCGATTAAAAGTGATGCGCTTGGCAAAAATCTATCAACATTCCTATTCAAAATCAGGGAAAATGAGACCCCGACCAACACAGTTAAAAATTCTAAGTAAATATGCACTCATTTTGTTACATGTACTATCTTTTTACTTTAAGAAAAAACTGGACGTGTATGCATCAACAGGGCAAAAAGTTAGAACTATACTATGTCTTTTACTTTAAGAAAAAGCTCGACGTGTATGCATCAACAGGGCAGAAGTTTGAACTGTTCCAGGACATCTGTCTGCTAACCTTGGACATTATTCTGCGATGTGCCTTCTCGTATGATATAGATGTACAGAGTAAAGGGTATATATGCATTCATTAGTTTTAACATTTCTATTAAAGTGTTTATCTGACGTACATGGTGTAAAGCACGGGCGCCGCTTCAGTAATCCTTGTGTTCGGCGATATGGTATCCGAAGCCGAGTTTTACAAAGCTGGATTCTTAAGGGACACATGGTAATCCTGAAGTCAGTTGTATTTCACATGTTCATGCATCAAAACAGACCAAACAATGCGCTGTTGGGTTTTCTTTCTCGTCCCAACTTTTTTTTAAAATAGTTTGTAGTTTTTCTTAAACTATCTGTGGCCTGCTTGTTTTGAGAAATAATGGTTTTGAGAAATAATGAAAAGTGCATACTAATGTTTTTCCTGCAGCAAAGTTACCGTTTAGTTAATATTTATTAGTATAGTAAAGGTAAAAATAAACGCACCAGCCAATTTCACCTATGCTAATGATGTATTATATGTTATATTTAAAGGATAAGTACAGCCTATTGTTTCATAACTGTTTTAATTAAATGAATGTTAAAATGGACATGTTTTTCCCCAACCCGTTTCTACATTAAACGATCAAACTGTATGCTGTACTAAACGTTTAAATATGTCATATGCTACGAGGGTGCTTCAAAATGTTCTGTCACTAGGCATATATTCTTTGAACTGGATATTACACTGAGATAAAGAAGTGTATTTATAGTACTACTAGGTTCGCTCTCTTAAATTCCACAACAAAAATGAAAAAAATCCGGTTATTTATACCCCTGAATTACCTCCCTCTACCACACCTTTTGGATACTGGCATCTCTGAAAAAGTCCTCGATACAAAACGTTGTAAAAATTATTTGAATAACTGTATGCTTTTAAATTTTCTTGTACGCCATCTGTTGTTATTCGCCCATAATCCATGAAAATGATTGTCGGGAATTCGGAAAGGTCTTGCTGCAAACCAGATATGAGTGAATGCATATCCCTTAATTTTAGCAGAAATAACACTGATTTTCTTCATTTTGTTTACGGAAATGTTATAATATCTTTTAAATGTCGTAATTATTCTCATAGTATTAACATGTTTTCATATTTTTTTTACAAATCCTAGTCCTTCAGTGTTTAAATTTCATATTCAACACATTATTGTAGACTTTTGTACAATGTTTAGTGAAAATATTGATCATCCAAAAACGCTATTTCAGAAGACTGCCCTTCCGTTTAATGTCCATTTATCATTAAATTAATTTTACACGTTAGCTTAAAATGTTAATTTCTAAGACAATACCTTTTCATCTACCATGCTTAAATTCTTAATCTTGTAATGCACAAATATAACTGGTAATGTATGAGAAATTTCAAAACTTTTCGACAAGTACTTAAAGAGAAACAGGCATTTAAAAAAGTAACAATTAACATACCTGAAAAAAATCAGGACGAAAATGCCTCAGTATGTATAAGTGATGTGTATTAAATGTTCCATAATTTTAGTCACACAAAAGATTCAGCATTTATTTTACCATCAATGGAATGGTATTGAAACTCTTTTATTTGGTATCAAACATCAACACTCACACTGAGCACATAAGTGTTAAAACGCGTTAGTGACAGAACTTATTGAATGACCCTCGTACATTGTTAGCATAGGTGAACTTGTCTATCGTGTGTTTCTTTTTTCCTTCAGTATAACTAAACTATGCCATGTACTATTATGTGCAAAATAAGAATACAACGTGTACAATCGAACAATTTACCTTGATGCTACTGATATTTATAATAAACATATATACATAAATCGTTTATGAAGTGCTTTTGAAACCTCCATTTTGTTTAACTTTCTCTATAACAGCATGAACATGTTATTGCTTTAAAACTTATTTCGGTTGACAATAAAGCAGAATTGCTGTGCGTTCCCTTAAGTTGTAAATACTCTTTGGAGCCACTTTGCTTGAGCTGTCTATGACATTCTTTACAACTGCACGTGCTAAGTATACATATATGGACAAGACAATATCTTGCACCAAAGTAAATAGCCATTTAAACGATGTCTAGAAATGAAGCTCGATTCTTTTTACCTGTATATAATGGACTGTTCCTTCCTTGAATTAAGACCATTCCATTTATGTTACAAAGGGGTGTTTTGGGGTTGGGGGGGGGGGGGGGGGGATGACTGATCAGCCCGGACATTGTAAACCCCGATCAGCCTGCAAGTTAATCAATGGACGCAAAGTCGTTCTTAGCAGGTTAAGGGTTAAAAGGTTTTAACTTTTTTCGTTCTTTCAATAAAAATGCCACACTAATATTTGCTTAACATCTTTGGTGGAGTATTGAGCCATGTGGGCCTATGTTAATATAATAAATTTGAACATGACTGCATACACTGTTTTATGATTACATTATTTTATAATATGTACACAACTTTATATGGATTAATTAACATATATACACAGACATGACATGAATTAAGATAATGTTAATTACATTACTTTTATGTTCTGTATGTAAAAAATATGGATTAATTAACAAACCATTTACACGTGCATGTTCAGCGAGACCCACCCATATGCTGCCGCCGTTGTCAGTCTAACGTACACAGTCAGTGACAGAAGCAGGTAAAGCAGACGACAAAATGTGCACGTGATTATAATATCAGAAAGCATAAACTAGACACAGAATGCATGTGTGGATCCAGTAACATAGTCCACCGCCCCATACCGCACCATACCGCCCCCCATTAAAACAGACTTCACCATTTATTTCGACAGAAAAACAGTAGTAAGCAGGGTCTTAGCCTGGTATATCCTTTACTGCCGGCAGTTACTCAGAAATAAATAAAATAAAATACAAACTCTAAAAAGTTGGATAATTCAATAAAAATCAGAGGGGCTAATTTTGGGACCATAAAATGTCTATATTCCTGACAAATATTGCTTATACGAGAACCATTTTGGTCCTAAAATGAAACAAACAAAGAAAAGATCTGAGAGAGGGACACATCCCAGTTCCTTCCCTGGTCGGCGCTTCGCACCTCATATTAGGAGTATGTTGCGAACAGGCCACGCTACTCTACTGGTAAGGCATACCGGCAGAAGGTACTTTGCATGAACTTTGGGATATGTATATTCACAGACATAATAATAAAGAGATAGGAATCTTCCTATCGGAACCAGTGAAGTAGCTAAGATATTACGTGACATCTTAACCTTTCCTTTTGACTCCTCTCTCAAATATTCATTGAATTTGACGAGAATACATTCAAACGATTCATAATGAATAAGAAAATGGATAATAATAATTTATCCTTCTTTTCAAATTAAAACATTTGATAAAAAGCTAATTAAAGTTGAAAATAATATCATTTTTGGCTTTTCCCTTTATTAAACATGGGATTGACATGGTGAAACTTTCTGGCAAACTCCTTTTTTGGCTTAAACCGTTTAAATAAGTAAAATACTATACTCTCATAAAACTCTCCTGCTATGTGTGTCACGCAATATTGCGTGCATTTTCCGCAATTGAGATGAATTTCACAGTTTCCTATCTATGTGTTATAAGGTCTGTGGTTTATATACATACAAACACATGTGTTATACACGGTTACCCATTGCATGCTGCATTTCCGTTTGTTTCACAGCGAAACTCACCCTTACGTGGCAGCCGTGAGGGACTTGGCTATGACAGTTACCCATAGAGTCAGGTATATATACTTTCATTTGTATAGGTGAACTGTTTCTGTTTCACAGCGAAAACCATCCTTACGTCGCAGCCGTGAGAGATTTGGCTATGACAGTTTCCAACAGAATCAGGTATATACTACGTTCAAACAAACGTTTTTTACTGTGTTTTAAGGCAATGAAATATAAAAAAGATTAAAATGCTATTTGTTGAAAACAAATATTTGAAGTTTTTTTCCAAAACAAATATGCCTCAGACAAGTATACATAGTAATTGACAAGATGCTTATCTCGATCTGGTCGAAAATTTTCACCTGTGTGTTTTCATAATTTTTTTCACTGGCCAAATTCCACAAACAAGTCAAAATGCTTGGAAAAAAGCGATTTACCATCAGGTATACATCACTGTGGAACATAATGAAATTAAAATCGTCGTCCTTTGTGTCGATTATCCGAATGTACCAGTATCAATAAATTAAAAGAAAGACTTTTTCGACAGCGGAACATGTACTATTTAAAGCTTAACTGAACAGTACTGCAATTTCTAACTGTCGGTTTCTCTTTATGATCGTCATGTGTAATACTCAGTGGTAGGCATGCCTTGCTCACAATCTGAATGAAATACGTATTGTAATACTTGCTGAGCATTCCCTGATACACGCGTTTATTTCAGAAAGGAACCTGCAGCGTCACTTAATGTTGCATTTAACACAAGGAGACTTGTCCATCTATTGTCTTCAAACTAGTCTAAAATTGTTTTAAATGCATCCATTTTAATATGAAGCTTGCAAAATGCCCCATTGGACTTCACATTGGCTTTCAGGCAATTCCAGTTTGTCTGCTTGGTAACTATGTAGTTTGAACATACATAATCCGTTTAGCATAAACTTCATCGCGTTTGGTTTTGTGTACTAAGTCTTGTTTTGTCTTGTAAATACGTTTAATATTACCTGTCTTTAACTGACTCAATGAAACCAAGTCTGCTACTTTTCTCGTTTGTTTGTGTTTGTTTGCTTCCAAGGGATCCCCTTTTCAATATTTATTGACATTCACACTAGCGTTTGTTTATAGTGACGTGTGGCGGCATTAAAAAGTCTCCCTAACTACAAATCAGTAGTGTTATTACTTACTGGTCCTTTTGGATCATCCAGCCCATCCTGTGGGCTTTAGAGTAGAATATGCTAATGCTGGTGCTAGGGGGCGTGAGAGGTGCACATTATATTACGGCTCACGAACAGCTCAATACAACCGAGTCTGCTACTTTTCTCTCTTCAACTTGTTTGTGTTTGTTGCTTCCAATGGATGTTTTCAGTATTTATTTCCCATTTAAATAATGTATTATATGCTTTTATAATGAACTGAAAGCTTCTGATAAGAAAACTAGTTTAGTACCCTGAATACATTCCAGAGGCTGGAGAAAACGAATTGAAATTAAATTTAAACTTGTAAATCCCTTAACCACTTAACCATAGAGTGTCTCTAAAAGAAACGTTATTGCAATATTGACAAACAAATACTATGTTTAGAAAACTAAAAGACTGAGTGAAGAAATTCAACATTCGAATTTCTACTAGCAAACAAATAGTCAACCAATTACACTTTTTACCATTTTCAACATGTTTTGCGGCAATTTTGAAAACTGTAGCCATTTTGAGCTTAAAATATAGCCATATCGACACTTGTTGGTCCCCCATGCCCTGTTACCAGTTGGTATCGACATATCTTATCTCCCATAACTATTACGTTGTTTCTGCCGCTCATCAATTAAAATTGCTTTCACTTGTATGATCAGATTTCCTCTTCTAACCGATTGCTTCCGCGGCCTCTCACCCTTGCGAGTTCGAATCCCACTTTGAGCTCGATGTAAGTGAGAAAGTGTCGATTCTTACGTATGTTGGAGGTGTAAAGTGTAAAATACCCAGGAAAAAGTGGGTGATCTGCATCCATCACGAAACAATCTAAATGTGCTGAAAATGACGTAAAACACAATTCAACCTAGTCGAGAGAGGAAAGACGCTGAGTTTGAACCCTTATCTCCTCTCATCGCTGCGGGTTTTGAATCCCACTGTGAGCTCGAATTTAAGTGAGAATGTGTCGATTCTTACGGATGGGGGTATACAGTACTGGTTATACCCGGTAACAAGAGGGTGTTCTGTCTCCTCCCCTAACAATCGACAGACATGTATAGCCTTACATGTGCTGGAAATTGACGTTAAACACCATGCAAACAGTCAAATTATATGTGCCTATCATCTGCTCGTCTCATACGTTGAATTCGGCCGGTTTTCTTAAATTTACATTGTCTTTTATGTGTTTTGTATTGTATATATTGTATTTAATAGTTAGGTGACTCAGGACCATTTTTTTAAAACTTTGTGTTTCTATAACTCCTCCAAAGGCGTTCTTGCAATTTCGTTCCAAAAAGCCAACCGGGCTTGTACCGTTAGTTATTCTGTGCTAAATGTCCTCAATAAACGCACACATATTTGTTTTATGCATATCATATTTAAAGGGAATGTAGCGACACAGCCAAACAAGCTCTGTTATTGAGAGTTCTGAAAATCTTGGGAAAAGGTAAAAGAATTATCAAAATCGGATAATAAACAAAAAAGATATGACCATTTAAAGGTTGTTCTAAAACGAATATGGGAGCCGCCATTTTTAGAACTATGATGTCATAGTTCCATATTACCATATATTGAATATTGATTAATACCATTTAAAACGAAGAAAATAACTGCAAATGGTCATATAAAGCATTATTGCCATTAAGTATTACATATTTTTCATGTAATTGTTTTCCTATAAATCAGTAAATTTTCATATTTATAAATATTCCATATATGGTCATTTAGAACCGTGATGTCAGAGCTCTCAAAATGGCCGCTTCCATATCCGTTTCAACAGAAACTTCAAATGATCATATCTTCTTTGTTTATCATCTGATTTTGATAAATCGTTCACCCTTATTCAAGTATTTCAGAACTCTTAGTAATAAAAAGATGGTTTGGCTGTGTCGCTACATAGCCTTTAACATGATTCCTTTTTAATGTACACAAACATGAGTTTTGAATATTGTTTGCAGAAATCCATTGCTACTCATAAACCCTATATTTTATCTGACTTCCATGGGGCGAAAGTTTAAGAAAGACTGCGACTACGTGCACTCAGTTGCAGAAGATATCATGCAGAAACGACGGACAGCGTTAGTAAGTGCTCACGTTCTAACATAGTAGATTCAGTTTAATTTCGCAACCGTATTGATGATCATGAAAATCCATGTGTTTTTTGTCATCTATCACCGTCCATCAGGCATCTCTGTATTCAGACGGATTGAAACAACTTAAGGGACACATTGCAATCTTGAAGAACATGTGATTCCCTATTTATTAATCCAGTATCATTTTGACTTTAAAGGGACACACGGCAATCTTTGCATTTGTAAAATCTTTAATATTAATTATAAGAATAGTATAAAGTGAATTGATTTTGCATATTACTTACTGGTGATTATCTTACACCAATACTATATTAAACGTATGGTAAAATAAGAAGCACAAGTTAAAATTCCAAACTCTTATTTAATTATCAGCACGCCTGTTTAAAGTCAAAATGAGTCTGGATTAATAAACTGAGCGCTAAATTTAATGTTTGATGAACTCTTCAAGATTGCTGTGTATCCCTTTAAATCTACTTGCATATAATTAAATAAAATTCTGAGTTTTTATTTTCTCTTCTTATTCAACCATAAGCTTAAATATAGTAGTGGTGGCATATAATCAACAGATTGAATCATGTAAAAACAATTGCTTTATACTATTCGTATAATTAATATAGATGATTGCACAAATTCATATTACGTAGAAAAACTAACGGGACGTTCAAACTTCCATAATCAAGCCCAGTAATCGACGTCATCAGCAGGTGCACGAGATGATCATCCGTAACGAAGATTTGTCTCGACTCGGTAAGTAAACACACGCATTTCAGCTGTAATTTTCAGTCCATAAAGATAAAATTGTGCCTAAAGTATCGCAATCAATGGTAAAAAGACTCGGTTAATATTCACTTCTGCTAATACTTAGCGAATTGAGAGCAGAATCAAAGAAAGTTAAAAATGTAAAAACTTCGCTGAGAATCATCTCGCTAACATAACTTTCTTTGATTCTGCTCTCAATTCGCAAAGTATTACAGAAGTGAATATTAACTGAGTCTTTTTACCATTGATTGCGATACTTTAGGCACACTTTTATCTTTATGGAGAAAAGTTAGAGCTGAAATGCGTGTGTTTACTTACCAAGTATAGACAAATCTTCGTTACGGATGATCATCTCGTGCACCTGCTGATGACGTCGATTACTGGGCTTGATTATTAAAGGTAACGCTTCCAACGCTAAAGGGAACAACCCCCGGTAAAGGTAACAACCCCCGTCTGGTAAAGGTAACAACCCCCGGTAGCGGTAACAGTCACCGGTAAAGGTAACAACATCCGGTAAAGGTAACACACCCCGGTAGATATAACAACCCCCGGTAGAGGTAACAACCCCTGGTAAAGGTAACAACCCCCGGTAGAGGTAACAACTCCCGGTAGAGGTAACAACCCCCGGTAAAGGTAACAACCCCTGGTAGAGGTAACAGTCACCGGTAAAGGTAACAACCCCCGGTAAAGGTAACAACCCCCGGTAACGGTAACAGTCACCTCCTCCGTTAAAATAAATGTTACGTCCTCACCTATGAACCAGTATACATGTATGTCTTGTCCGGTGTGACTGTCCAATGAATACATATTTAAACTCCCTTCAGGAAAAGACCGGAACTCAACAGGACCGGAAGTACATTGATTTTCTCGACATTCTGCTGACTGCACGTGACGAAAATGGAGTAGGATTGTCGCCGCTTGATATTCGAAACGAAGTGGATACTTTCTTGTTTGAAGGTACGAAATTTACTCTTCACAATAATAATTATAAATACTGACTGAGTAAAAGCTTACCGATTGTCGCAACAATTTAAAAAAAACACCCACATGTCTAAGATCGAAGACTTAACAAACAGCATTGTTTTTTTCTTTTTTTAGGTCACGACACTACAGCGAGCGCCATCTCGTGGATACTGTATTCCTTGGCGGAACATCCCGAGTACCAGCAGAAATGCCAAGAAGAGATCGACGAACTTTTGAAAGGCCGGGAAACAGATGATCTGGAATGGTAAACAAACTATGTAGCCATACAAGCGCTTAATATTTCGAACGTCTGTTTTAATTAATATATTTTATTTTATTATTTTATTTCATAATTTTTTAAATAGTTTAAAGTTATATGAATACATATGTATATCCTTTTAGTCCCAGTTGATGGCTCATTTTTCTTAATTTGTTAAACGGTTCTAAATTCGCATTTAAAATGACCATGGAAGGGTCGTTACTGGTGTTGTGAGAGGTTGAACCCCTCTGAAGGGTCGTTACTGGTGTTGTGAGAGGTTGAACCCCTCTGAAGGGTCGTTACTGATGTTGTGAGAGGTTGAACCCATGTGAAGCGGTGTTACTAACGTTGTGAGAGGTTGAACCCCTGTGAAGGGTCGTTACTGGTGTTGTGAGAGGTTGAACCCCTGTGAAGGGTCGTTCCTGGTGTTGTGAGAGGGTTGAACCCCTGTGAAGGGTCGTTACTGGTGTTGTGAGAGGGTTGAACCCCTGTGAAGGGCGTTACTAACGTTGTGAGAGGTTGAACCCCTGTGAAGGGTCGTTACTAACGTTGTGAGAGGTTGAACCCCTGTGAAGCGGCATTACTGACGTTGTGAGATGTTGAACCCCTGTGAAGCGGCGTTACTAACGTTGTGAGAGGTTGAACCCCTGTGAAGGGTCGTTACTAACGTTGTGAGAGGTTGAACCCCTGTGTAGGGTCGTTACTAACGCTGTGAGAGGTTGAACCCCTGTGAAGCGGCGTTACTGACGTTGTGAGAGGTTGAACTCCTGTGAAGCGGCGTTACTGACGTTGTGAGAGGTTGAACCCCTGTGAAGGGTCGTTACTGACGTTGTGAGAGGTTGAAACCCTGTGAAGGGTCGTTACTGACGTTGTGAGAGGTTGAACCCCTGTGTAGATTCGTTACTGACGTTCTGAGAGGTTGAACCCCTGTGAAGGGTCGTTATTGACGTTGTAAGAGGTTGAATCCCTGTGAAGGGTCGTTACTGACGTTGTGAGAGGTTGAATACCTGTGAATGGTCGTTACTGACGTTGTGAGAGGTTGAATCCATGTGAAGGGTCGTTACTGACGTTGTGAGAATGTGAGAGGTTGAACCCCTGTGAAGGGTCGTTATTGACGTTGTGAGAGGTTGAACCCCTGTGAAGGGTCGTTACTGACGTTGTGAGAGGTTGACCCCCTGTGAAGGGTCGTTACTGACGTTGTGAGAGGTTGAACCCCTGTGAAGGGGAGTTATTGACGTTGTGAGAGGTTGAACCCCTGTGAAGGGGCGTTACTGACGTTGTGAGAGGTTGAACCCCTGTGAAGGGTCGTTATTGACGTTGTGAGAGGTTGAACCCCTGTGAAGGGTCGTTATTGATGTTGTGAGAGGTTGAACCCCTGTGAAGGGTCGTTACTGATGTTGTGAGATTGAACCCCTGTGAAGGGTCGTTATTGACGTTGTGAGAGGTTGAACCCCTGTGAAGGGTCGTTATTGACGTTGTGAGATTGAACCCCTGTGAAGGGTCGTTACTGATGTTGTGAGAGGTTGAACCCCTGTGAAGGGTCGTTACTGATGTTGTGAGAGGTTGAACCCCTGTGAAGGGTCGTTACTGATGTTGTGAGAGGTTGAACCCCTGTGAAGGGTCGTTACTAACGTTGTGAGAGGTTGAACCCCTGTGTAGGGTCGTTACTAACGTTGTGAGAGGTTGAACCTCTGTGAAGCGGCGTTACTGACGTTGTGAGAGGTTGAACCCCTGTGTAGGGCCGTTACTGACGTTCTTAGAGGTTGAACCCCTGTGAAGGGTCGTTATTGACGTTGTGAGAGGTTGAACCCCTGTGAAGGGTCGTTACTGACGTTGTGAGAGGTTGAATACCTGTGAATGGTCGTTACTGACGTTGTGAGAGGTTGAATCCATGTGAAGGGTCGTTACTGACGTTGTGAGAATGTGAACCCCTGTGAAGGGTCGTTACTGACGTCGTGAGAGGTTGACCACCTGTGAAGGGTCGTTACTGACGTTGTGAGCGGTTGAACCCCTGTGAAGGGGCGTTACTGACGTTGTGAGAAGTTGAACCCCTGTGAAGTGGCGTTACTGACGTTGTGAGAGGTTGAACCCCTGTGAAGGGTCGTTATTTACGTTGTGAGAGGTTGAACCCCTGTGAAGGGTCGTTATTGATGTTGTGAGAGGTTGAACCCATGTGAAGGGTCGTTACTGATGTTATGAGATTGAACCCCTGTGAAGGGTCGTTACTGATGTTGTGAGATTGAACCCCTGTGAAGGGTCGTTACTGAGGTTGTGAGAGGTTGAACCCCTGTGAAGGGTCGTTATTGACGTTGTGAGAGGTTGAACCCCTGTGAAGGGTCGTTATTGACTTTGTGAGATTGAACCCCTGTGAAGGGTCGTTACTGATGCTGTGAGAGGTTGAACCCCTGTGAAGGGTCGTTACTGATGTTGTGAGAGGTTGAACCCCTGTGAAGGGTCGTTACTGATGTTGTGAGAGGTTGAACCCCTGTGAAGGGTCGTTATTGATGTTGTGAGATTGAACCCCTGTGAAGGGTCGTTACTGATGTTGTGAGATTGAACGCCTGTGAAGGGTCGTTACTAATGTTGTGAGAGGTTGAACCCCTGTGAAGGGTCGTAATTGATGTTGTGAGATTGAACCCCTGTGAAGGGTCGTTACTGATGTTGTGAGATTGAACCCCTGTGAAGGGTCGTTACTAATGTTGAGAGAGGTTGAACCCCTGTGAAGGGTCGTTATTGATGTTGTGAGATTGAACCCCTGTGAAGGGTCGTTACTGATGTTGTGAGAGGTTAAACCCCTGTGAAGGGTCGCTACTAACGTTGTGAGAGCTTTTAATCCTGACATATTGTTATATACCATATTGACGATATGGGACGCGGTCGAGCCTCGTTTAACTTCATTATATAATGTGAAACATTCTGTAACACAACCTGTTTCAGCAGTTGTAAACAGTCAGTCCCATATTCCAGTGTCATGCGGACTTGTTCGAATAGTTCATAAACTATATACATGTAAAACAATATGGCACCATTTCATGTTTCAGGTCTGATTTACCAGAGCTAGACTACCTGACTATGTGTATCAAGGAAGGCATGCGGCTACATTCTCCAGTAGCCATCGTCGGCCGACAGACAACCAAGGACTTCGACATGGGGAACAGGGTCTATCCGAAGGGTACAAATATTTCGGTGAGCAGAGACATGTGTTGTTGGTTATAACCTTAACACATACTTTAGTATGAATTGGATACAAACAAGGTGTTACGCAAGCGTAAAATAGCTGCCGAGAGACAAAAACTTAACATAATAATAGATGAAGTCACGGGTGATCTAATAATAGGCAATAATAACTATAATTTAAATGAAGGTAGAGGTATGGTTATTGCGCTCTAACTTCCTGTCATTGTCCGCTATCATTGTGTGAAATTTCATTGTGCAGTCCCAGTAGAATAGTTTTTCTTTATCCTCGCCGTGTTGATACAAGTCATTTTGGCGAGCGTTTCAATAGAAGTTTACGATGTGCAGAAGAGTCCAAGTAAATAACATCCCTCGTCCAAAGTAGTTTAGCGTAGATAGCAGCAGTAGAGTTGAATGAAGAATTCCAACGATGTTTACTATAGTTGATTAACTTTTCTAAGAAGATTGAAGTTTTGACCAATCGGATTGCCTGCAGAATTGTGACTAGGTCAATCCGATTGTCGGCTCGAAAAGATGATTTGAAGCTCCCGACCAATCAGGACAAAGTAGATTTGAAGCCTATCCAGTAGGTCAATCCTGTTGATTGAGAATCCCGTGGTTGTTGGAGGTCTGTAGAGGTTACCATGTAGGTTGATCAGCTGTTCCGTTTTGTTGGTACTGGCTCCTCCGTAGTACTCACTGATATACAAGATACTTATATCAGAGAGTATCTCGCAGGGTTATTCCTGTATCCATGGTGGGTTGTAATCGTTGTCCATCGTAGACTGCCTCCTGTCATCTATACGGGGACTCGCAGTGACCAGGGGCATCTCGCTGGTAAACGTCAGTCATCAGTCGATTCATCAATCGTCCATCTTTAGGGCCCATTAAAAATATGTAAAAACATATATACAGCATATGAGGATGCCTAAACCTCCTCGTGGCATTCTACACTGTACGCGCACATTGTACAGTGTAGGGCGGTTGATCCCAGACAGCGGCACGCCTTGCGGAGTCACTTTGTCCCAAACGGCCGCAAGACGTCCTGCCTGTTCGGTGGTCTGAACTGGAAATGTGTGCAGTCCCACAAGTAGATTTTGATTTATAAAGCAGACACGAAATGGGACTGACGGACGAACGGACGGACGGATGGCATTACTACTGACCTGACGACTGGCTCCTCCTCTGACCTGACACGACTGGCTCCTCCGTTGACCTGACGACTGGCTCCTCCTCTGACATGTGTGGCTTCTAAGCTGTGAATCATATCATGACCCTGACGAGTGGCGCATAAACTGACTGATCCGTGCCAAAGAACGCCCACACGTTAGGCGACTGTAACAGAGGTAAAACGGCGGTTGAATAAGCCGACTAGTAATAGAGAGTGATGATGACCACATTGTAGACTGCCTATATGTCTTTGTATATATAACGCTAGATCAAGGCCACATTGAAGACTGCCTATATGTCTTTGCATATCTAACGTTAGATCAAGGCCACATTGTAGACTGCCTATATGTCTTTGCATATCTAACGTTAGATCAAGGCCACATTGTAGATTGCCTATATGTCTTTGCATATCTAACGTTAGATCAAGGCCACATTGTAGATTGCCTTTGCATATCTAACGTTAGATCAAGGCCACATTGAAGACTGCCTATATGTCTTTGCATATCTAACGTTAGATCAAGGCCACATTGTAGACTGCCTATATGTCTTTGCATATCTAACGCTAGATCAAGGCCACATTGTAGACTGCCTATATGTCTTTGCATATCTAACGCTAGATCAAGGCCACATTGTAGATTGCCTATATGTCTTTGCATATCTAACGTTAGATCAAGGCCACATTGTAGATTTCCTATATGTCTTTGCATATCTAACGTTAGATCAAGGCCACATTGTAGACTGCCTATATGTCTTTGCATATCTAACGCTAGATCAAGGCCGCATTGTAGACTGCCTATATGTCTTTGCATATCTAACGCTAGATCAAGGCCGCATTGAAGACTGCCTATATGTCTTTGCATATCTAACGCTAGATCAAGGCCACATTGTAGACTGCCTATATGTCTTTGCATATCTAACGCTAGATCAAGGCCACATTGTAGACTGCCTATATGTCTGTGCACATCTAACGCTAGACCAAGGCCACATTGTAGACTGCATATATGTCTTTGCATATCTAACGCTAGATCAAGGCCACATTGTAGACTGCCTATATGTCCATATATAACGCTAGATCAAGGCCACATTGTAGACTGCCTATATGTCTTTGTATATATAACGCTAGATCAAGGCAACATTGTAGACTGCCTATATGTCTTTGCATATCTAACGCTAGATCAAGGCCACAGTGTAGACTGCCTATATGTCTTTGCATATCTAACGCTAGATCAAGGCTACATTATAGACGGCCTATATGCCTTTGCATATCTAACGTTAGATCAAGGCCACATTGTAGACTGCCTATATGTATTTTAACTCTAGAGCAAGGCCACATTGTAGAGTGCCTATATGTCTTTGCATATCTCACGCTAGATCAAGGCAACATTGTAGACTGCCTATATGTCTTTGCATATCTAACGCTAGATCAAGGCAACATTGTAGATTGCCTATATGTCTGTGCATATCTAAGGCTAGATCAAGGCCACATTGTAGACTGCCTGTATGTCTTTGCATATATAACGCTAGATCAAGGCTACATTGTAGACTGCCTATATGTCTTTTAACTCTAGAGCAAGGCCACATTGTAGAGTGCCTATGTGTCTTTGCATATCTAACGCTAGTTCAAGACCATATTATAGATTCAATTCCTATCTTACTTTAGATCAACATCTGGGCCATCCACCACAACGCGTCGGTGTGGGGGGACAATCACATGGACTATATTCCCGACAGATTCTGCAAGGAGAATGCCGCCAAGATGGACCCTTACCAGTTTGTGCCCTTCTCCGGTGGGCCCAGGTTTGTACATACGTTTATTTCACGTCAAACTTCCGTGTCTGTCAGCATTTCCAACCATTACTGGAGACTTAAAATCGCGATGAAAGCAAAATTAGCTGCCGGTATACGGCTAATGCTGCACATTTATTTCAAAACAATCCTTTATTTCCAGGGTCGGAGATTTCTTTATATTTGTTTTAGCAATTTTACCAAAGGTTTTAATTTTTAAAACACCTACCTGAGTATGCTTCATCTTCTGCATAGTTATACAGTTTTCGCTCCCTAGTAGTAAGCGTCTCCTCGGCCGAGGGGTTAACGATCTTGTGTTGTAAACCTTCTGTCCTATCACCGCTGCGGGTTCGAATCCCACTGGGAGCTCGACTTGTAAGTGAGGAAGTGTCGATTCTTACGGATGGCGGGAGGTGTACAGTACTAGTTCTATCCAGGAAACAAATTCATCGTCATATATAACCTTGCATATGTTGAAAAGGACGTAAAACATTATACAAACAAACAAACCTCCCTAGTAGCACACCTTTCCTGCCGAGTCATGGTCTATCTTTTCGGTTCACGGTCCATCTTTTCGATAGATGAAAAGAGATCGTGATATATGATAGATAGATACTTTATTGATTCAAACTTTTACAGTTTCTCATCATAACATACATAATTTGTAATGCATAATTATAATCATATGACAGGTTACACATACTTCTACACACTCACTTATAGTTCAATTTTCAATACTCCTTAATTAATCATAGCTCATATAAATCACACATTTTAATCAATAATCCAAGGATATCAAAAAACAAAAGGAATTATATATAAAATAACAATTTATGTGAGGATGTACTTGAATATATTTTAAGAAATAATATTTGGAATAGAACATCAGACAGTAAACGCCTCTGACAAATATTTACTTAAATTAAAAAGTTCTTTCTTCTTTGAAGATTGTAGAAGTGTTATAAATTTAAACATATTTGGCCTTTGTATGTAATAGTTTCTGATATATTTCTTTCTAATATCATTATAAGCTGTACAAATTAAAACAAAGTGGAATTCGTCTTCAATTTCAGTTAAATTACATATTTGACAAACTCTTTCATTTCTTTCAATCCTATGTCTTGCATAACGACCTGTCTCAATTCTTAAGCTATGTGAAGATAAACGTAATTTAGTAAATACACTTCGTATTCTTTTTGTACATAAAATATTCAGATAGTTTTCATATCCAAAATTATCTTTAACATGTCTATACAAACTTGATAATACTCTATTTTCTTGTAGATCAGTGTTCCATTTTTGAATAAAACAATCGACCAACCTCTGGTTAAAGCTAGATATAAAATGTTGATGGTTCACCCTGAAAGGATCATCCCATACATACATAAAGCCATACGTATTAAGCTGAGATTTTACATTGGATAACCAATTGTTTAAACCACTTTCACAATCAGATAATGAAGATTTATATATAGATGATAAAATTATATTTTCTGTTGTAACTAATTTCAACCAATATCTAACTATTCTAGTATATATTGTGATAAATAATGGATAACGCCCGAATTCATCGTAAACACCAGCATTACTTGTTGTCAGTTTTACTCCTAGAATGTTTTTACAAAACTTGAGATGAATTCTCTCTATCTCCTTCGATTTTGTGAAACCCCAGACTTCACAGCCGTAATTAAGTATTGATGAGACGAAAGCATCAAATAATTGAAGGGATGTTTTAGTTCAGTTTTTCTTATGTTTGCTGTTAAAAGATTCATAGCTTTTAATGCTTTGCCGCACATAGCCTGTTGATTTAACATATACGACCCAGTGTAGTTAAATACAACTCCAAGATAATTAAAATCATCTGAAATCTCTAATAATGCTCCGTTATAAGAAAACATTTCATCAACGGCTACTCTACCTCTTTTACGAAAAACTATAACCTTTGTATTTTCAGTATTTACTTTCAGGCCCCAAGTTTCACAATATTCATATAGACGATTTAAGCTCATTTGCAGATCTTGCAGATCTTGCGGAGTATTACCTATTTACACCATATCATCAGCAAAAAGCAGTAAAATTAAAGAAATGTCATCTAATGATAAACCACTGTCTATTCTATTGTGCAAATATATCTCTAAATCTTCAACATGATCGGAGACATTATCTCCCCTTGCTTCAAACCGACTGAAATCTCGAAAAAATCCGAGAAAGAACCGCAGTATTTAATGCATGATTTGATAGTCAAAATTCGTAAGAATATTCTCATTGTTTTGCGTATTTCTTGATTAATTCAGATGTCTGCCTAGAGGGGTTTGGTGTGCGTGTTTGGCGGTGGGTGAGGAGAGGGCGTTGGTGGTAATGTGGGGTCTTTTTTTATTATGTCCGAAATGGTTAGCTTTTTTTCTTTCTCAAATTAAGTGTTATGATGATGTATAGTTATAACAGTTTCGAGGTAGCCTCTCGATATATACACTCTCGATATATTCATTTTTCGTATATTTTCAGAAACTGTATTGGCCAACACTTTGCTATGAATGAAGAAAAAGTTGTTATAGCTAAACTTTTATACAAGTAAGTATCAGTTATAGTTTCCATATGTAAAATACTCCACCATGCATTTTTCAGTATGGTGTATATTACGGTGTAACTCTACCAGCCTTTACTTCCAGAATTATAGTAACGTAATTTGCGATAAATTGTACTTCACCAAATTGTGTTTGAAGTTTGTTTCATTACGATCATGGACACGATGTATAGTCACCAATATTGGGGAATGAGTTACAGAGTTGTCGAACCTGAATCTTGATTAAGTAAAATAAGCAATCTTTATCGTTTTTACACAAACAGTTAGTAACTGATACCAAACGTCCACTACTTGTACTAGTTCAACTAGTTGGATTTATGCGACAATGATCCTATTTGACCCACATGGTACCGAGTAATGGCCAATTTGTGGATTTTAGCTAGTTTACGAAATGTCTTCCATGAATTGTAAAAACAAATCTCCTTTTAAAATGTATTCCAGCTTCACGTTCAAACTGGTACCCGGTCACGTGGTAAGGAAGCGTCTTGCGGCGGTGATGCGAGCTGAGACGGGAATCATGATGTATGTAGAGCGCAGGCGTCACTGAGATGGACGGATGCAGTGCGGCTAAATAACCAGATCCTGTTTACATGCTAGATTTAAAACCAATCAGATACTTTAAAGAAGACAACAGCTTCTCGAACTTAATGGACAACAGCTTCTAGCATAATTTAATTGACAAAATATTCATACAAAATGTGCATGGATTGATCAGTTAGTGCTTATTATATTGTATTTGTGAAGATATTACATTGTAAGATGTATAATAATATATCATATCATCTTGTGTTTCGTTTCGGTAACGGAAATACAGTTGGTCTACTTCTACTTACAATTGTCGTTTTTTCAATTTACCAATCTCAACGTTTAAAAAAGGAGGTGTGTAATTCGTATAACATTTCGTAATATTATCTCGAAAAGAGATCCGTGGAGTTATGTAATTCCATCCTCTATTTACCATATGTTTTCCGTTTGCTTTCTCGAAATCTTTGTTGTATGTAAACCAGTTATATGTGGATTTGTATATTTAAACTGTATTTTTATGTTTGCTCTCCATTGCATGGAGAAAAAAGAATATCTATATTTCTCTGATTAAATATGAAATTAGTGCATTGCATATCTTTATCTTTAGTGTTTTCATTTACTGGGTTAAAACGTGTCTTCACTCAGCAACGGGTATCTATGACATTGTTTATTTAAATGTTTATTTAAAGTCTGTGGTAGACAAACTAGGTTAACGTAGTCAGCAATTGAATTGCAATTATTAAAATCCGTGGTGGATTATTAGGCATGTATATCTGTACTAATATTCACATTATATGATACATGTTTATCATACGGATAACAAGTTGTTTTATTTGGTATACGGACAAATGCCCCCCCCCCCCCCCCCCCCGGACAAATGCCCCCCTGCTCATTTTTGTATAGGTGGACAAATGCCCCCTCATGTTTTTGCAAGGGTGGACAAATGACCCCCTGAACTTTTTACAAGGTGGACATTAGCCCCCCTGATATTTTTGCAAGGGTGGACAAAAGCCCCCCCCCCCCCCCCCCGGACAAATGCCCCCCTACTCATTTTTGTATAGGGACAACTCTTAGTAAAACAAGACCCCTGTACGAAACCCGCCTCAGATATGTCTTTTGCAAAATGTTATTTTCATAATTCTTTCAAATTTAAGTAAATTTAAGAGGAATTTTAATAACCATTTGAGCATGATGTTGTCTTATTGGAATTCTTTAATTAGCTGTTAATTGTCTAAATGTTTTAAAACTTGATTGCAAACATATACTTCCTATAATTGTGTGCATGTAATTAATCTGTTTGTGTTGGTCACACTTTGTTTTTTTTATAGCTCTGAATTCTTACAAACTGGGAATTACCTGTGAATTATGTGATTATTCTTTTGTATGGATTTAATTAGTTTTAAGGTAACTGTAAATACATATTACATGTTATATTGTGCTGCATATGTATGTTGTTTTGCTGTTCTGGACATGTTTCATAAAATGTTGAAAATACTGCTTGTTTTACTACAAAACTAATTAAATCCATACAAAAGAATAATCACATAATAATAACATTTTGCAAAAGACATATCTGAGGGGGGTTTCGTACAGGGGTCTTGTTTTACTAAGAGTTGTTCCTATATAAAAATGATTAGGGGAGCATTTGTCCGGTGGGGGGGGGGGGGGGCATTTGTCCACCTTGCAAAAATATCAGGGGGGCTAATGTCCACCTTGTAAAAAGTTCAGGGGGGCATTTGTCCACCCTTGCAAAAACATGAGGGGGCATTTGTCCACCTATACAAAAATAAAAATGAGCAGGGGGGCATTTGTCCGGGGGGCATTTGTCCTAGATTCGTTTTATTTAACTCATGCGAATTTAATATGATATGTGTTAAGGAAATTGTGATGAATTGTAATTGAGTTATGTAAGGAAGTGTTATATATGCGCCTTCTCAATGTATCAGTTCAGTTAAGATAAACTGCATATTTATAATTGTCATGTATTGTTTGTAATACCTACACTGTTGCCATGCTTTGTGAAATTGTATGTTGTATCCTCACGGGCTTTTAAGCCTATTGTAAATTGCAAATAAAGATATCTATCTTGGGATCCCTATCTATCTTTATAATTGTCAACAGTTTTAATAGACGTTTGCCTTTAATTGTCGACTCATCCGTACTTGACCTGCCAATTTTAAATTATGGAGCTGAAATATGGGGATTTCATAAAGCTCCTGATATTGAAAGAATATATTTAAAATTTCTTAAACAAATACTAAACGTCAGAACGAAAACTCCAATCCAATAGCTTCAGTCTATGGAGAATTGGGTAAGGTTCCTCTAGATATTGTACGTAAGGAAAGAATTCTTAAATTTTGGTTCAAAATTATTAAGTCACAAGGCTCTTTAATCAACGAAGTTTATAAAGACCAAGTAAATAATAATGTTCGTGGGTCCTGGGCCTCAGAAGTACAGCGTTTGTTAAACGATCTAGATCTAACTATTGATGGAATAATGCTAATATAACGAATCTTCAACTATCGAAAATTATAGAGCCACTAAATGACCAGTATTATCAGCAATGGTATTCGACATTAGCTACATCACCAAAGCTAAAAACCTACAAAAAAATTAAAAATAATATCGGAGTTGAAAAGTACCTGAACTGTGTTGCAAACGAAAGGCTTCGTATTTCTTTGACAAGACTAAGGTGTTCTGCCCATAAATTAGCTATAGAAGAAGGTAGATTTAAAAATGTAGAGAGATCTGAACGTAAATGTGTATTCTGTCAAATGAATGTAATCGAAGATGAATATCATTTTGTTTTAGTTTGTCCATGTTTTCGCGATATTAGAATTGAGTGTCTTCCTAAATACTATTGTCACGGGCCAAATTTACAAAAATTTAAATTGTTACTTACTTCTAGCCAGTCTAGTGTATTAAGTAAATTGGCAAAATATGTATATTTAGCGAATTTGAGATGTGAGAGTATAATAGATAATTAACGTGAATTATCGAGATTAACGTAATATTTATTTATTATGATTGTAAACCGTTATTCAAATATCTGTCTGAAACACATAGTTTTTGCCTACTGGCCTTAGACTTATTTCCCGAAGAATTGCTATTGTGTGAAACCGCTAGTGCGAGGACTGATAGCACGAGTTGTGAATAAGCTTGACCGAAATGTATCCGCTGTACAAACAAATTATATGTATAGAGTTGTTTTGTTTTCTTTCTCTCTTTCTTTTTCTGATGATTTTCCCCTCTGTATTAGTTATGCTATATACTATTCGAAATTGTTTGTTTAAAATACTAGGTGTAAGTGCTCTTTTGTAGCTTTACTCCATGATAGTATTATACATGCTCTTCTCAATGTAATGTAACCGCCTCATTGTAATAGGCGATGAACATTGTATGATGTTTATGCTGAATAAAATAATTGAATTGAAATCGTACTTGACAACTTGATTGACAAGTTTGAGCAAACTCCCTTATGTTTTCATACGCTGATTTTACGAGACACAATTCTTGTCCAATTACTTACCATCAACAAATTGTGTGGCCAATTAAAAATAAATTGAGTACTAATTGGTCCACACAACGTTCGAGACGGTCACCAAACCGTGAAATTGGTATATTCCTTTGAGTATACTCAAGCCACGTGACACGTGCCAATTAACCTACTCCGGAAAGCGAGATTCTCATTGGCTAATTTCTGACGAGTTACCTGAGATACATCCAATCAACCAATCAGCACGCCCGTGTGCAGTTGAGTAAAACTAATTTTATTTAATTGAAGGAAGGAAACACCTAATTGACAAAGCATGAGCATTTGACCAGTGTTTATAAGCACGCCCTGTAACAGTTTCGTCAGTGCTATGATTATATATTTGGCAGACAATTCAGACACTTTGGTCGACTCTGAGGCGGAGTCTCTCAATTCAAAATTCAAAATCAAAATCTTTTTAGTCCAAACATAATGCCGAGTCAACGGGGGATTCTTCCCGGGGGCTCATATGGTAGAGGGACTATAAACCTTAGAAGGAAAGAAAAAGTTTCGTCACAATCAAACTTGTGCATTACTGTTTATACATCTGGACAACCAAATTCGCACAATGGTTGGACAGAAACATTCTCCTATAACGTTGGATACTTCATATCTGAGAAAGGTAAGAACGTTTGTTATTCTACCTAAAGTAAAATAAAAAAATAAAAAAATGATCTTGAATATTTGTAGACTATTTGCAGTTTAATATGGTTACACTTTTATCTAGACATTGCTATACTTGAATAATAAATACTTGATAAAGTGTGTATTGGTCCATATTCAGCTTATGTCATACTCAATGTCATGTATGTATTGACTAATTCACATATTTATCCAGATGTATTGATATTTCAAGGGTGACACTGCCTAGATAAATGTGTAAACATATACAACTGAAAGTATGCTGTCTTGTTTGTGTTCGTCGCCTCCGAAGGATCCCATTTACTTTGTTAACAGGAATTACAGTCCTTCGTTTTAAATAGTTGTTCAAAAATCTCTCATGGCCTCAGTCCAAGACATGAGCTCTGGACTTCTTAGACGGGTTCATTGACCTTGACTTTGTATATTTAGGCCGATATAACTTGCGTACTTATTGAATCTTCCTGTAGTTGAAATCTGTAACAAATGCCACATTCTGAATACCACTGTAGAGACCTTGATATATGTAAGAAGGTCCCCAACCTACCACTAACCGTGTCCTTGGTATTTTAGGACACATTCAAAATGCATCTCTTATAGTGCTAGAAGCTTTCACTGGATTTTCTTGTTTAACTACAAGGTTCTGTTCTATAATTGTAAATGCTTATTTTCTTTTAAATTAGAAATAAAATTATAGTTCCACGTATAACTTCAACAGCTAGATGTGTACTGTAGTTCACGTACCTTGATGTAGTTCATGAATATGTGTTTGTTATTTTCAGGTCCGGAAGCCGCTGGTAGAGAAGAAGCGACGCGACAGAATGAACAGCAGCATCGACCGGCTCAATACGTTACTGGGACAGTCTCTGAATAATGTAAGTTACCATTTATAATCTATAAGTAACCAGTTCTAATTCTACTACAATTTGATACTTGTGTCGTCTGCATCATATTTGGTCACGTGTGTGTTCAGTTTAGTAACCATTAATAATTCTACTACAATTTTTGATACTTGTGTCGTACGCACCATCTTGAGTCACGTGTTTGTATAATTATGCTACAATAGCTGTGTGTGTCACAATCGATGCAAGCTCCATCAAGGCTCATTCACGCCTAGCTGGTTTTTCTACACAATTAAAGGGACACACGGCAATCTAGACTTTTTAAAACACGGGGCGTCTCGTTAGTTTTCCTACGTAGTCAAAATGATAAATCGAGATATAGAGGATCTTACATGAGTACTCATTCATTATTGCATTTATTAAACGAGTTGGCAAAATGATAAAATGCGAGGCTCTTGCCGGGCATTATATAATTTTTGCTAACGAGTTTATTAATTCAATATTGAATGAGAACGAATGTTAGATTCTATTTATCACATAACTCACATATCGACTTTTATTGCATTTTGCCTGTCGCTTTAACACGCGAAACCGACATAGTCATAATAAACTGTGGGAATTGGATCATATAGTCATTATCTATTTGTTTGACAGCTCGTGCTAGAATATACAACTTGTTGTATATCGAACATATAGAATGGTGTTATTCCACTCCCACACTGTAAGTTATGTGATAAATTAATTTAATGTTCAGGATGAAAAATTCCAGATTGCCAGGTATCCCTTTAAACTCATCCTGGAAGGCACAACATCAGACATTAAATGGTATAATCTCAAGATTTTAAAACGTTCCAAGTATGGTGTCCGTACGATGTTGTCCGGATATAAAATTTGAATTGACCATAGATTTTGAATAAATTCTTGCTTGATATTATGCGAAAGAATTTCTCCAGTTAGTTATGGATAAAATGACACCTCCAAATTTTGGTATGGGGTACATTCGGTGTTTATCGTTGAATGCTTTAGCCATTTAGACAATGGTTTGTAGTAATATTAATTAATTTTAAAAACTATGCATCTTCTTTTGGTTCTGTATTAAAACACCACTGTGGATACATTTAATTTAATGGCAGTTACTTTAAAAATGTATTATATGATACCGCTAGTACTGTTTCCCCCAAAAAGCACAGTAATTGTTTTCTCTTAATGTTTCATTATTACTGAACTTGTCCACGAAGAGTTGTGAACAATGATTGAATACAGGCATGTATACAGTTTCATTTTACATATTTTTCAGGCCAATATGTCAACTGCTATTTTTCAGGTCAATATGTCAACTGCTATTTTTCAGGCCAATATGTCAACTACTTTTTTTCAGGCCAATATGTCAACTGCTATTTTTCAGGCCAATATGTCAACTGCTATTTTTCAGGCCAATATGTCAACTGCTATTTTTCAGGCCAATATGTCAACTGATAAGCTCGACAAAGCCGACATCTTGGATCTGACAGTCAGCCATCTCACTCGGCTTCAGGACCAACAAGCGTCCATCACCATGGCAACACACGTCGCCTCCTACAAGTCGGGCTTCAAGGACAGCGCAACAGAGACTATCCGCTACCTCACCTCTGCCAGAATGATCGGTCCTGAATCCATGTGTAGTCTCAACGGACATCTACAGAACGTCTACGTGAATACAGTGGCGAAGCAGCAGACGACACATGACGTATTATCCATAGCAACGCAGAAGCATACACAGCGTTACACATCGTCGCCAATAGATAACAGTGGTTACGGAAAGTTGATAACTTTAGAAACACCGACACTTGTTCAGAGCTTTGGTAACGTTGACAACAGTGGTTCTTATTCTCCCAACAGTACTAGTGGTAGTGTGGATTGTGATATGTATTCCAGTTGTGACGTCATATTGGGGAACATTATTAAGGAGGAGACGTCATGGAGACCCTGGTAACTATGGAAACAACAAACAAAAACGGAATAGCAATTACTACCAGAGTTGGTGAATGTTTCTGTATTGAGCATGTCTGTTATTGTTTATTATTTTATAGGGGCGAATGTCTGAGTTTTCAAATGTGCTATTTTTATTACATTATTGGAAATAAATCGTTAAACCATACTAAGTTGTAAATTCCACCCAGACACCATTGTCGCACCGTTACATGCGAAAACACCGCTAAATGTAATAAGCAACGCTAAATTGTTCACATTTAACGGTGCCATAGACATGTCATCCGGTAGAGCTACCTTGGGCATCTTGTTAGGTAGTTGATTAATGCTTGTTTCATAGATTATAGTTTTACGTGCTTCGTCAAGGTCTTTACCAGTCGATGCGAGCTTAGTCGATATCATAGTTTCCGTCGACCGTCCGTCCGTCTTCCGTTAGTTGTGATTGTACAAGTTAATGTTATTTAATTGTTCGTCTACACACTATAGGTAGATGTTATTTACAGCCGCCTCAGAGAGAGGGAGAGGATACACAGAAACGAAAACCTACCATACTCTTACTAGCGAATATTTTTCTATCGTTCTTTAACGTGCTTGGAGGATAACTCCAATAGACAGGACGGCGTGGTTTAAAGAGGCTAAGGGGAAATTGTCTTGTCCTTGTACACACCAACGAAACTCAGTGGCGCATGTGAGGCCATGTATTTATTGCTTTTTAAGGCAGGCTATGGACCAAACCTGTACATGTTTTCAGACGGTACAAGATTAATTGTATATGTATATAGCGCTTTTTAAGGCATGCTGTTGACCAAAACCTGTTCATGTCTTCAGACGATATAATATTTATTGAAACAATTCACTCAGCTGGTTAAACTGATACGTATTAAGTAATAATCATTGTCAGGCCATGGGAGATTGTACGATGACGACCGATAATTTGAGCAAACATGGCCGCAATTTTTTTTTTATCTGTACATGTTCATAGTTTCAGTATTTTTAGACGAGCTGATGGGATGATGTATTTTCCGTCGGCCGTCCGTCCGTTAAATTTTACTGGTGGGCGCCATAGGCGCCTCCAATTTTCATCCAATCTTATCCAAACTAACACAGTGGTTATATATCCATAAGATCTCGGTCGAGTTCTTGAACCAGCCAGATTCGATTGCTAGTAGCTGAGTTATCTGCCCTTGAATTGGCAAAAAAGCGTAAGTCTTGTGGGCACTCTTGTCACTCCATTGTTGATCCAGTCTTAACCAAACTTACATAGTCGTTACAATATGACACGGGTGGTATATATATATATATATATAGCTTGGTCGTTATGTGAATTTACTTATTGTTAATCTGAAGGGCTCATGCTAGTTTTGTTTTTAATACTGATCTTCAGACGTTTTCGTTTTTCCCGAAAGTTTAGTGCATTTTAAATAACTCGTTAAATAATGACTTTAAAATTGAGGTTCTTTAATGGTTACCTAAAATGTATCGTTAATCTATTTGAAAAGCAAAGACGTTTCCTTTTCTTTAATCTGAAGTTTTACTGACCAGGGTGGTGTCAGTAATATATATTATGTCCTAGACCTGTAGCTACGCAGAGGCACAGTGACACCGAGTTTTAGAAATTTTAGAATTTTGGGAAGGTACCAACTACTGAAGTCGGTGTTTTAATGGAATATCAAATACAATCACTAAACAAGTCTTGAATATAATTGCCTATGTTAAAACAGAAAATCTTGCCCACGAATGCACTACAACGCAGGAAATTGTATGTATAAATCAGCATCCGAGGCCCATATCCTCAGACCTCGCCTGGTATGGATTTGCCTCGGTTACATTTCACACATGGCTACGGGCCTGTGTCCGCTGCCAGAAATCCCACAATATCTGACGGAGCAACCAGGGTTCACTTGATGTAAATATTTACCAATTTTAAGCTAAACATGAATATGTTCATTGACAAACCTTCGTGATCGTGAGATCACATTTTAAGCGAATGAAAGTTTGATTTGTCGTGTATTTGAGAAAGACAATGTAAAAGTTTGGCTTGTAAAATCAAATTGAAATGAAAACCGATTGAATTCATGCCTTGCGTCGATTTCAATCCGGCGCGCACTTGACGTCACGTGATCAACTCGACGTCACATGATTTGAATTGAATTGAATTGAATGTTGTTTAACGGCTCATCAACACAGTACAACTTATTTAGAGCCGCCCCAGAGAGAGGGGAAGGATACATAGGAATCCAGGAACGTGCCCTACTCTTATTATCGAATAGATTTCTATGGTTAACGTGCTCGGCGGATAGACCGCCTTGCACTTGTAGGGTTTGAAGGATGTACGCTGAACCTCTAGATCACTGCTACTTATTGGTATTTTGTTGCATTTTTAACACTAAATAGGCATTACGTAATAACAAGAGCGCGCACATAAACTCATCAAGCGCTAAATGACAAGTCGAGATATGGTTGATTTGAGGCGAAGTATTAGTTTCATATTGATACGATACAGTATTACACCAGGCAATGCTAATTTACACGTGCGACAATATGGACTGCATATTTATTGATTCATCTTTAGTTGCGTTCAAATATGTTATTTTGCCTCATAATATATGGTAGTTAGTATACTGTATTCTCAAGTAGCGTTGTAGTTCAGTGGATACAGCACCGGACTTGAAATCAGAAGGTCGTGTGTTCGAGCCCCGAAAGAACCTAACTCTTTTTGTTTTTGTAAAAAATACTGTTATCTGTACGATGTGCACTGGTCGATGTATATACGGTTAATGATTTCTTGCGTGTGTGTGTGTAGTTCTAAGGTTTATAGTCCGTCCGCCAACGAAAACGTCAAGGTATACCTGACGCGATTGGCACAATAGAGACTGGACTTTAATGATTTCTTGCGCTATATTTGCTCGATTAAATACCCGATTTCGACATGAGCTGGTGAACATGAAGTTACAAATAAAGACACGCCTACAAAGAAGAAATCGATTGATATAGGGAGTAGCTTTAAGTATTTTTGACCCTGCACATTTAGTTCGTTGATATAATGATGGAGTTTCCCTCTTTGTTTATTTATTAATTTAGTTTCTTTCTCCCGTTCTATTTATCTTCGATGGAAGGTGCGAATGTATCAGCCAATCAGAAATGATACCAGAATCTAGGTAAAATGGCTGCCGCGTCAAACATTTTTTAGAAAACTGTTCTAGACTTTTGTCTTGAAAACAAATAAGCGCAGATGATCTAGACTACTATAACGTAAACACGGTTACAGAGTAAAATATAATTACGTCCCTCTTACATGTACATGTAATGCCACCACGAAACTGATATCTGGCACAACATAAACACACTCGACATTAGTTTATTTTTTTTACGTTTTAAAAAGTAATGCAACATTTGCTATCAATTGAAACAGGATAATATATACAGTAAACACGAAGCTATCCCCATATATAAACAATTAAATCCATATTACGTTGAACTATTTCAAACATATTACAAAACTACGATCGAATTAATCTTTATGTGTAGCATGGTCACTAAAAATTCACAACTCAATGAAACCATACTCTATCTAATACTTAATTTTATTTGTAAAGATGGACCATCGTACTATCACCATTGTACCATCGCGCTTCGACTTGTACGATGGCTCTAACAGAATACCGTAGTTTGCACATCGTAACATGTGTTATATACTATGTAATACGAATTTGTGGTGCAGCTAACCAAATGGTGTCTACTATAGTCTATTGACCTGAATGTTGAGGATGCTAGCCCCATTTATGGCAAAAACAATTTAAATCCATATTACGTTTAAATATTTCAAAAATATTATAAAAAACTACTATCGACTTAATCTGATTGATTGGTTCCTTTATGCTACATGTGATTACTCTGAAACAATATATATATGCCTGTGTGACTTGATATATGTATAGGCGTAAACATGCAAGGAAGCTGATCCTGACAATGTCACGCACAACATGCGTGTGAAGTTGGTTCTGCGTTCTGCATTATTCGTTCAACATTCGATTCCAGTTCTGCGTTCAACATTAGGACCCAGTTTTGCGTTCAACATTCGGACCCAGTTTTGCGTTTAACATTCGGACCCAGTTCTGCGTTAAACATTCGAAGTCAGTTCTGCGTTGAACATTCGAATCCGGTTCGGCGTTGAACATTCGGACCCAGTTCCGTGTTCAACATTCGAAGCCAGTATAGCATCTTTCGTATTGATATCATTAGCAAATGCAACTGAGTCGATTGAAACAGCACTGTTCATACAATTACATACTTAAGGCAACTTTGCGGTTAACGGATAAACGCCAATTCAAAATTCCACTAAACGCTTTATGTTAAATTTTATAACATTTAGCGTTTAGTAAGTTTTAACATTTAGCATAAGATATTTTAATACTTAGCGGAAGTTTTAACATTTAGCGGAAGTTTTTTTAACATTTAGCGGCGCTACAGTTGTACACAGGCTGTAGTATCACGGAATGCACGAGTATTGGCATTCGCGTGTTAATTCTTCCAAACGTCGCTCAAATTGGATACCCGTCCATTAAATACATTCAATACTTCAAATTGGATACCCGTCCATTACATTCACTACTCAATAACATATTCCCGTACTACTGAACAGTCGCAGTAACATATGTAATGTTAACTACGTGAGAAAGCTTATATTGACCACCCACCCACCCCAATAATTATTACATAACCAAGCTTTGCAGATAAAACATAAAAGCAACATCAATCATACATCAGCACGTGCGGCGCGTGTGTGTTTGTAATTCTAAGGATTATAGCCCCTCCGCCATAAAGCCACCAGAGACTCCCGGTACAACTAGGCACAATAGAGAGTGGACTTTCACGTGCGGCTAACGGCAATATTGTTTATATAGCAACAGTGCACTATTTTTTGCCCCGTTGCCTTCCCGGCTAACAGAATGTCAAGATTTTGAACATACCGATCCGTCGATATACGCGAGGCATGATCCCGAAGAATGACGGGACGGGATTGGCAGAAGTTTTACGAATGGTTATTGCGAGATAGATATTATCGTTATTACGAGAAATATTCGTTATAACGAGAATATTGTAGTTTTTTCTCTCCACTTCGATTCCGGTCCCATCCGGCTTTTATTTCGAAGATTTCATAATTCAGAAAATGCAAAATAATCCTTAAGATGAATTTTTTCTATCCTTTTTAAAACTGTGTTTTCGATGTCAGTTGTTTATATGAATAATGCTGAATTGAATACATATGATATAAATGTTGACATGCTCAAGGCAATATGCAATATGTGTTGAAACGAGGTTACTTGGCGAAGTCCTCGTGAAAACAAAAATCAATGCACGACAATGCTCAAACATGTTAGAAATATAGAGATAAGTCAGCTGTTTGGAGCGATTATAAGGAAATCCTTCACGAGATAGTCGGCGTGTGGTTATTTTCACGAACGATTGAATGCGAGCGAGTGACTACCACAAGTATAGGATTTCCATATAATCGATCAAAGCAGTTAACTAATCTAGTACAATGTTACATTTTAAATCAGTTTGTGCATGATTTAACCGAAACGCGGAACGTCTATGTCATACAAACTTGGCATTCGACGAACTGGCCTAAAATCAATATGTTTCCTGCTCTCACCAAGGGCAATGTATCTATGACGTTTATAAGTGCGGGTGTTATAGTTTTGAAGTTATTGCGAGGAATGCCTATTTCCATATAAGGTCAAGGCCACCTTGACCTTTGACCCACTTCCCCCAATCAATAGGGTCCCGGTCCCCCTCTCACCAAAGGCAATGTATCTATGAAATTTCACGAGTGTAGGTGTTATAGTTTCGAAGTTATCACGCGAAATGCCTATTTCCATATAAGGTCATAGCGACCTTGAACTTTGACCCCAAGAACAATACGGTTCCTTCTCTCACCTAGGGCAATATACCTATGAAATTTCATGAGTGTAAGACTAAGGTGTTATAGTTTTGACGTTATTGTGCGGAATGAACATTTCCATATATAAGTTCACGGTGACCTTGACCTTTGACCTACTGGCCCCAAAAACAATAGTTAATATCATCTATGCCTATTTCCATATAAGGTCATAGCGACCTTGAACTTTGACCCCAAGAACAATACGGTTCCTTCTCTCACCTAGGGCAATATACATAAAGTCATACAAGTCTTGGACCACATGTTAAAGCGAAACGAAATCTCTGAGAAAAATTACGAATACCTGAGTCAAAAAAACATAAAGGTAAAAACGGCAGAGATGTACTTACTTAACAAAATACACTCCGACCCACCCACGAAAGCCAGACCAATTATATCGGCAAATAACTGCCCAGTTGAGCGAATATCGGAATACATAGATTTCTTTCTGCAACCATTTGTATTAGAACAAGATACGTACTTAAAAGATACGTCAGATTTCATTCGTAAAGTGGAAAAAATCAAGGTACCAGAAAAATCACTGATTATAACATTGGATTATGAAAGCATGTACACCAATATTATACACAGCGAGGCCATAGATGCTATTAAACAAAAAATTCAAACTGACACTAGATATAAAGTGATCAACGGAATAAAACGTCCGTCGGTAGAATCATTTTGTAAATTATTAGAATAAGCTATTGCTAGAAACTCTTTTAAATTCAATGATATTGATTTTTACCAATGCCGGGGAGTGGCAATGGGACATAAAGCATCTCCAAACATTTGTGACATTGTCATTTATTACTTGGTAAAAGAAATGCTTAAACTGGCGAATGGAAAAATATTAACGTGGTTACGGTTTAGAGATGATGTATTCGCTTTATTTTTGGGCTCGGAAATTGAAGCAACCGCATTCTTAGATAAAGCAAACAAAATTCACAAAACCCTAAAATTTAAATATGAAATCTCTAATACAAAAGGGATCTTTCTGGATACGATAATACACAAAGGAGAACGGTTCAAAACGGATGGTGTCCTAGATTTTAAACCCTATGTGAAACCAAGCGAAGCTTTTCAATATATTCACAGAACGTCCTCCCATCCAAAATCAGTATTTGAAGGTTTAATTAAAGGGGAACTTATACGATTTGTACGAACATCCACAAATTATGGGGACTTTCTAGAAACGGCGAACTTATTCAAAGAAAAACTTCTCTTGAGGGGATACAGTATAACAGAGTTCTCTAGCGCATTTCAACAGGTTGACCATAAACACAGACAACAGTATCTGTATGGAACAAACATAAAAAATACAGAATTCCCGTTAGTTTTCATAACGGAATATAACCCACACATCACGGGACTAGCAGGACAATTACAATCGTACTGGAAAATCATTGAACAAAGTGATACTCTGAAAAAGATATTTCCGAAAAAAACTATGATTGCCTACAAACGGGGAGAAAATCTAAGGGACACATTGGTTAGAGCTAAATTGTCGCTTTTTAATGACTTGGATGAGCTAAACATGTTAATTAACCTTCTGAAAAAAGATGCAGACTCAGGGATTGGTTAACCTTTAGCATACAATACAACAGTGATAATGACACGATACGGGTCAAACATACATATTATAAAACATTAACCCGGAATGGAATAGTATACAGAATAACCAATACAGTACCCGCTCACATACACACGTGCACAGCACAAAGATGAACTACCATTATCTAAGAAACAAGTAGATAATGGATTAATACATCAAGATGCTAAAAACGTATAAATATTTAAAAAAACAACAACATAGATTATAGTACACTGAACCACAACGTAGATAAGGCAACTACTGAAACTGTACACACATATAACTAGAGATTTCTTAACCAAATAATCGGTTAACTTGAAAGTGTATATACCAATTCAACATATAACATAGTGAATGCTGGCTTGCTCAAAAATACTATTAATTATAAATAGAACAAATAGTACTAGAATATTTGGAGCAATAAACACATTCAAAAAATATATAATGAGAGTGCAATTCAACACTTATGACACATAACACGCTTGAATAAGGAGCAAATACGAAATTGCATGTCACGCTCGAACAACCAATCACTAACACCTAATGCAAATGAGATACAAACAAAATGCCAAGTGACAACAAATTAAAAATGATTAACCAATCAACCGTCGCTACTCTGAGTTGCACAATTGAAATCGCAAGGTAACGCCTAACTAAAATGATTAACCAATCAAACATCATTGTTCTTGAAGACTTATTTCCATGGGAGAAACAAACATATAAAACAACGATGTTAAATGCAGATAATTACTGATTCAGTATACCATACCTACATACACTGCAACCATGAGTTACAACGGACGATTCTACGGACGTCGGCGAGCTGGCCGCAGGCCTATGTCACAGTTCAGAGCAAGAACTCCCTATCATCGGGAAGAGTCGACGAGTCAAGAAGCGGATACAGGAAACCCACGACTTAGGCCGGTACACTTACTGCAGCATGACGGTACACCACGAGGCAAAACAGTGGCGACGGCAAAAGATGAGGCACGAGTGGCCAGAGATTGGCGGAGCCTGTTTGAAAGGGACTTCGAGAGGAAAAACATCACGGTTCGATACCCACCCAGGGCCTGTTTTCTCCCAGACTGGGAAAGCCTGCAACCGTTGCTTGATAGCATAAACACAGAGACCATGGACAAATGGAAGGTGGCCATAACAGAGCACCTTAACACAGTAGAGACGAGGGCCAACGACAGGGAAGAGAACCCACCCTCTACGGAAGCTGAGACTATGTCGGATACTGTGACAAAGGCCATCATGGCGGCCTTTGCAATGATGACGGCAGCAGTTCACACCACAAATGAATGATCCACCGGTTCGCCGGAGTGTGTATCATAGGTCCTTTTCAGGACCACCAATTACCTCGAGAGAACACCCTTAAAAATTGTCACATCCATTACTAATATCCAGTACCTTACAATGGACATAAACATGCGTGCATAAAAACACTCAAAACACACACGTAAACGGGAATACACAGAACAAACACCAACCAGTGCATTTCAATATAATATACCTTGAATCAATGAAAAATATCAGATATTGAGCAAAATAAAAATGAATGAGACTGTAATATAAGAAAGAGCATCACAAATCAAAAACATGATAAAGATAACAACCAAGCGATTACCTCCCTTTAACCCAATATAATTAGGTGGACGATATACACCAATACTTGACGAAGATTAATTGATTATACCACTTAATATGGAGATTAGCTACCAAGAACAAGTCTGGGTAGAAAATAATACACATACTAAGTAAAAAATGTTAATATATAAAACAGTGGGAAAGAAAACAGGGATATATTAATAACAGCCATCTTCCTTATTAATTACTCATACAGATTTTAAACAAGCGGACACAATGCCCACACAGTTCAATGGACTCGCACAAGAGACGTATAATTATTCAAAAATAACCTAGGTGGGAAAATACGAAAAACGTGCATATTCATTCATGATGTGGTTCATTACGAGACATGAAATAGATACTATTGATAATTAAGCGCCAAAAGCGAGTTCAATCAGGGAGCATATGGCCCCACATTATGTCTCTACGGTTATCAAAAAATCGTTACCACGAGTTAGACTAATTCACACCCTCTACATGTGGTAATTAGTCGTGGATAGACAACACAGAGGGACCATTGTATTATAAATGTTCAATACGGTATATAAGACTGTAGATAAATACTTCCAAATCAGTTGAGCTCTCACTCGACTAAAAAAAATCTCTGAAATTCAATTAAACCCTTGGTGAAATTGAAAGCAGATATACAAGCAATAGTAACGGTAAACAAACTCGTATTTGCTTGCGAACAAAAAGTATATTTAGCGGTTAAAAAAAATACGCAATATACAGTGTATATACACACACAGTTGAGTTCTCACTTGACTATAGCATTCTGAAAATCAATTAAACCCTTGGTGAAATTGAAATCAGATATACAAGCAATAGAAACGGTATACAAACTCGTATTTGCTTGCGAATAGAAAGTATATTTAAGCGTAAACAAACACGCAATATACAGTGTATATACATAAACACATAATTCACTTGAGGTGAATATGATGGTTTGAAGACCAGCTCTTTTAAGTAGAGAATATTGAAGATTGGTTAACTATTAGAATCGACTAGTAGTGTTACCCAATTGAGTGTAGCTTAGTGTATTTATTACACAAAGAGATTATACGATTGCACGAAAATCTCGCCAGGTCAAGAACTGGAGAATTGTAATAAAATAGCATACACACTCAAAGCGATTACAACACGCATTAACTGTTACAATACAACAAATTGCAACAAACTTACAATACACTGAAAACAGAGAATGTTCAGTAGGTGATTGTAACAGCATACACTACTCGATCGGCAGAGTCCAACTTCTAGTATTCTGATACTAAATGAGTGTGAAAACGATCTAACATATATATGTAAAGATTGGAAGTGAATATATATACTAATACATTGTCCACGGTGACACACGATACCACACAGTTTAACATAAACTGGTAGAGAATACACATGTAAAATTCACAAGGGTGGATATACGTGTATACGGGCTAAAACGCCAAATATTTAAGTAACACAACGGTGCCTCTTTATGGCAGCTGACGAAGGAATTTTTATTCCGAAAGATCTTTTGCATACAGGATATTGTTTTCCTGGTAAAGTAGACACTGTTGTTCTAGTTAAAACACTTTGTAAGAGATTTTAACATAACTTATCTGAAGTATTATACTGCCTCCGTGATTTGAACACGGGGAAGGTAGTCTGTATGGTCAATACAGATACAGCTCACATATTAGTATTACACATAATATAGCTGAATACACTATACATTGTTTAGAGATAATCGCCTACTCTAATTGTGAGCCTGGTGTGATTACAGTATTAAGGATATACACATATAATAATCCGTTAAAATATACTGTAAAATGCAGAGAAAAACACTCGGGGTAAGATTCCCCAATGGGACCTCGCCAACTGGGAAGGCGAACCCTTTGAGGTCAGTTGGGCCTTCTGCTTTGGCCAGATGCTTGCAAACCCCCTCAACAAACGCGGAACGTCTATGTCATACAAACTTGGCATTCGACGAACTGGCCTAAAATCAATATGTTTCCTGCTCTCACCAAGGGCAATGTATCTATGACGTTTATAAGTGCGGGTGTTATAGTTTTTAAGTTATTGCGAGGAATGCCTATTTCCATATAAGGTCAAGGCCACCTTGACCTTTGACCCACTTCCCCCAATCAATAGGGTCCCGGTCCCCCTCTCACCAAAGGCAATGTATCTATGAAATTTCACGAGTGTAGGTGTTATAGTTTCGAAGTTATCACGCGAAATGCCTATTTCCATATAAGGTCATAGCGACCTTGAACTTTGACCCCAAGAACAATACGGTTCCTTCTCTCACCTAGGGCAATATACCTATGAAATTTCATGAGTGTAAGACTAAGGTGTTATAGTTTTGACGTTATTGTGCGGAATGAACATTTCCATATATAAGTTCACGGTGACCTTGACCTTTGACCTACTGGCCCCCAAAACAATAGTTAATATCATCTATGCCTATTTCCATATAAGGTCATAGCGACCTTGAACTTTGACCCCAAGAACAATACGGTTCCTTCTCTCACCTAGGGCAATATACCTATGAAATTTCATGAGTGTAAGACTAAGGTGTTATAGTTTTGACGTTATTGTGCGGAATGAACATTTCCATATATAAGTTCACGGTGACCTTGACCTTTGACCTACTGGCCCCCAAAACAATAGTTAATATCATCTCCTAGTTAGGTATTGGCGCTACAGATTATCTGGTTTAATATACTTCCTCAAGTGTTGCAACATAGACGCCAGCGACGTCTTCTGTCCTGTTATTTAAATAGTATACAACTATCTACTTCTGTTGAGGTCAATGGTTAATACTATTCATCCAAGGGAGTGACTATGGACCCGAAGCAATAAACTATTGACCGAGACAATAGTCATTCTCGAGGATGAATAGTTTTTTTGTTTTTTTTTCACTATTTACTGAAACTCAAGTAGATAGTTGTTTTATTTTATCACATAACATGGCTTCTGGGAGTGCAATAAAGCCATGACTTATTTCTCGTAATACACTAGTGTATTACAGATGCAAATGAGGACGAATCACTGTGTTTGTTTACAGTAAAACATTTAATCCCAATTGTTTGCATGGTATATCATACGGTACGTTCAGACGCCTTAATTATTTATCTCTACTAGTATTTTAAATCTTACTTCATATAATGAATGTTAGTAACGTTAAATTTGGTTTAAGGTGTCGCATTATTTGTAAGGCGAACGCATTTACAGCCGTGTAACGTAGCGACGTCAACGACGTCATCATTTGTATTACAAATTGCCGCCGTATATAAGGAAAATTGACAACATTAATAATAAAGTGAAACTATCACGTCGTAGGTGTGTTATGTGATAAACAGAATCTTACATTCGTGACTGTGTATTATTGATTTTAATAAACGAGTTTGATAAAATGATAGGATACGAGGCTCTTGCCGAGTATCCTATCTGTTTATCCGACGAGTTTATTAAAGTCAATAGTACACAGTCATGCAAGATCCTCTATTTATTGTATACTTTCATATTGTCCCGTTTAGTTTGCATTGAGCTAAGCGTGCAATATTCTACGATATTGCACGCATTGATATTGCACGGGAACTTTTGCTCGTGCTTGCTAAGAGCCGCGAAATAGAAATAAGGAACTACTTTCAAATAAAAATAACGGAATCCTTCCTATAGTGTCAACAAAAAAATACGAGTTTATTTTCAACCTTTTATGCAAAAATTGATAAAATAATTCAAATGGTCACTAACCCACTGTTTTTAACGTTATCGAATGGTAAACAAACTTCAGAAAATCGCTTGAGGTTTTTAATGACGTCATCCGACGTCGACGTCGTTTTCGCGCAAAATAATCATCCACACAAAATGAAACTGAATGGCAAGATAGGAATTCCATCAACAACTATAAAAATAACACAAATACAATGAAAAGTAATAGTCATACAATTAACATTGATCAAAAACAATATGAAAGTATACAATAAAAAGGTTATTGAATTTGTATGGCTAAATATTACTTGGAACTCGTTGTTTTGGCGCAGAACGACTCGCAAGCTCGTCGTCCTTTGCCAAAACAACTCGTTCCAAGTAATATTTAGCCATACAAATGCAATAACCTATAATATTGAATCGTATAAACTCCATTAGTTTGCTTACTTTTTGCTTACTTGTTTACATGCATGACGTCACGTCGTGTAAAAGTGTAACGTCATTCTCAGACTATGACCTGCAAAAGAGACTATTGACCGCAAAACCAGACTGAACCGGATAGAACACGTTCTGAAGTCAGTAGTTCATACTAATGACTTACACGTGACTGCCTTTTAGCCAACGAAATCTACGTATTTGAAATGATATATAATAATACATAATAAACAATTATACTTATCCAAATGTTATGTAGCTGCATGTATTGATGTTTTCAGTAACATCGTGATTACAAAAAGAAATACTTCAAACTGAATATAATGTACGTGAGGGTGAGGGTGAAGGCCGGGGGCGGGGAGGGTGCGTAGGAGGCATAGGGATGGGTGTGTGTTATTGTTACAGCCAGTCAAGTTGTAGAACGCATTCAAAATATTAACGAACTGATCAGTTAGAAGTGAAAGTCACTTCGTTGTTAACTTCGACTTTTTTCATTTAGTATCCCGCCTCTCAGTACGTTCAGAACTTTGATGATTGCTAATGGCGGCTCAAAGCTATTTATAAATACGCTTGACTTGTGTCACTCACTGCACCATTCACACAGGCAGGGTTATATTCTGGAACGGAGGAAACGTGTAAGTACGATTTGTTTATCTGCATGTTCAGGAGCATGAAATAACACAACCACAATTACATAAATTCGATGATAATAACATATTCGATGGTGTGTGTACGCGTGTGTGTGTGTGTGTACTTCTAAGGTTTTGCGTCCCTCCGCCAACGAACACGACAAGGTAGCCCTGCCGCGATGGGCACAATAGAGTCTGGACGGTTGTATCGTTGATGTGTGTTGGTTGATCTGGTGCTGCTGTGTTGCTGTGTCGTCGGTTCTCTTGTAGTTATGTAGGTGGATGTCGCTGCTGCTCTGTGGTTGTCGCTGTGGCGGTGAAGTGGTGGTCTGGTGGTCGAGGTGGCCTACATCCGCTATGCTACATCCGCTAGGTGTATTGCCCTACAGCCGCTAGTGGTCGGGGGTCCTTGTATTTGGGGCCACACCCGTCACATGTGGCCCCCTGCGCTGCTGACATCATCTGGATAGCTGTGCTGGATAAACTCCCTCTTCCGCTGGTTGACTATGTCGAATGTAAGCGTCGGCGTCGATCCCTAACTATTACTATCGACTGCTACTTCTGCTGCTAACTATGGGACTGTGTTGATCTCAGCTCCGGCCCGCGGACTTCTGTCTTCCAGCTTCCAAGTTCGTACACTGCTATCCGAGTAGATGATGTCTGCCTTGACGGGGGCGCAGGGGGCTTCTTCACTATCAGTCAAGTGACACTCATGCTCCTGAACCGAGACAAACCAGTTCAGAAGTACCAGTGTGTTAGTCACGGTGTGTGTACGCTGTATACATGTGATGATATTTGCGTTACAGTCGTCACAATGTATTTATCCAGCAATCATCGACAACACACAAAACATATGTCACCATAATAAATTTTGGCCTAAATATTGAACTGTTTGTTTGCAATTTTTTTTTTTATATAAAAACACGGCATGTGCTAAAACTTTGAGTGGAGTGGATGAAGTGGAGTGGAGTGATGCTATGGAGTGGACTGGTGCAGTGGAGTGGTATAGGCCTATACTCCATAATTTTGAGTTGGCTCCAAAATGGTAAATAGATTAAATAATGTGGAAATGACTTCAAAACACAACAAGAATGGTGTCTTTGAATATCGAAAAGGTTAGCTGAACACTTTACTGTTTCTGTTGTGTTTTATTAACTCATATTATTTGTTTACATTCCTATTAAAAATGTATACCTTTCAAGAAACTAAACCGCTAAATTTCACTAAAATACGTTCTTCTACACTGTAGCCATGTGTTTAGGTTATAAAATAATAAGTGTGTTAAAAACAGTCTAGATTTATTCACAGGTACTTGAAATACCCGTAATTGAAATGCTTAAAATTAGTTAAGCGTTACAAGAGACTAGCACCATTTTTATAAAGTTTATGGTATGTTTGCTGGAGAGGAACTATAAACCGGCGAATTACACGCAGGCACGCACGCAGAATATAGTATATTATTTCGCGAATGTCCATTAACCTTGCGTGATGTAAAATTATGTTATCAAATTTAAACTAAGATTTCGTCTCAAAGTAACTTTTACGTGCCGTCAAACACTATTTATCTTTCATCCCGTTTATCTCGATGATTTATTTAGCAGTCAATACGTTTGTGATTTATGTGTGCGAGGTATTGTGTAATGCCTATTCAATGTTAAAAATGCTATATAACACAAGAATCACGCAAAAAAACCGAATGTACTTTGTATCTGGTTCGCATCCTGCACCGGACAACTACCTTTTTATGAAATGTATTCGACATTTTATTCATTTTATTGATGTTACCTGTACGAAGAGCTCATAATAACGTGATATTGTATGTATGTGTGTGTGCGTGCATGCGTGCTACGGATAACTGTCCCTCCGCCTTTTAAACAATTGGACGTCCTAAATGTATCGGTTTATGGCTTACATACCGATTTGTTTGGGTGTTCGTCGAACTTTGTATTTTGTATGTATGGTGTTTTACGTCATTTTCAGGTTATATATGACGGTCTAATTTTTTTTCGAACTAAAACTACTTCAACCGTGACTATTCATATTCATGAGTTAGTGTCATTAAGGATTACTGGTCGGCCATCTTTGAAACAAAATTCCAAAATCGATGGGATATGGTCAAGTGAATTTTTCAATCAAATACGTATTTTAGACACGAGCAATGTCAACCATATAGACCATAACAGTAATTCAACACTATTGATGGGAACATAATATTAGAAAGTATACATACATGGCAGAAACTGTGCGCTTTGGTACAATTTCACTCAAAGCGGTTTCGTTTTGTATATGAAATAAATTGGTCATAGAAAAGTCTCTTTATCCAGCGATTGCAGACGAGACATCACTTCTGAATACAATAATCCATTTTATTAAATCTTCCAAATTTTGAAGTACATCATTGTAAAAAAGCAAAGAATTCCTTTATCAAGATGTCATTGAAAGAAAATGTTTGCTTTTTTTACCATGGCATACTACGAAATTCGGATGATGTGTTAAAATGGCTTTTTTTATTCACGTCTGCACTCGCGTATGCACTCGCTGGATAAATGGACTATTATATGGACCAATTTATTTCACATAAAAAACAACTTTAAATAAAATTGTACCAAACTTTTCGAATATAAAGCGCGTACTTTCTGCCATATAAGTATTCCTTTCATTTCACATCGATGTTTAAATTACTATCAAGGTTGACATTACTCGTGCCTAAATACGTATTTTGTTGAAAAAATCACGTGACCGTATCCCATCGATTTTGGATCGTTTTTCAAAGATGGCCGACCAATAATCCTTAAAAGTATATCGAGTACAACTTTAAACTGCGGGTCTGTTACTGTTTTGCGAGATATACTCATGGTTATACTAGTACCCGACTATGTAGATCTATGATTACTGTAGTATTTCGACATTTCCTTATACGGTAATTTTATACTCTTATTTACTATATTGGCATCGATTGTTCGACGCAAAACAATCTGCATTTTTAATGACTGTATATCCGAAGCAAAGGTTGAATCGTTGACGTCATTATCATAAAAGTTCCGTTAGTGCAGAATATAATATGTGTAAACTTTCGAATTCTATTTCGTTCTCAGAAGCGAATAAGAAACAAGTCACGATGCTGGACATACTTGGTTCCCTGACCACACTCCTCGTGCTGCAGACGACAGCCGCGGCTGTTGGACTGTTTCTGCTGATTAAGGTTATATCGTTTGTGCGTCGCGTGATACACAATGAGAAGGTGTTTGGAGATCTCCCGGGACCCACGGACAGACACTGGTTGTATGGAAACTTCGTAAATGTAAGTCAGACGGTTTGGAACGGGGAGGGTGGAAGGAGAGGTCCAAATACTTCCGGTCCTTGAACCACCCTTGGTACTGCGTCTGTCGTGTAGACGCTCTCTGAAACGGTATTAAGAAAATGACATTGCACTTTCTTTCAATATTGTATTTGCTTTGCTGGTACATATTCATATATTTTTTAAAACTACTTTTTGCACAAAAACTATGTTTAGAACTACTTTTTGCACATCTAACTTAAAGAAAATGAATGTTTCTTAATAATGTGAACATTGGCATGACATAAGGAGATCTTTTTCATGTATAATTTGTGATTTAAGGTAAGTATCATAGTTATCTCCCATTTAGTTAAAATATAAAACTGTTGTCAAGAACTTGGTGCAATTTCTTTTAAAAATGTTCTAGGTTTAAAGTGTTAACAACCCGCAAACATATAAATGATAATAACCTTGCCATATAACGAACCAAAGTTTTAAAGTTTTAATCATCTCCCTTTACAATGAAATAAGAACGAACTTTCAACTTCTGTAAAGCAGGTTAATTAAAACATTTTGCTATTGCCCTCCCCTCAAATATCGTTTTCAAGAAAAGAATGTCCTGCATATACATGATAATTATATGAGTTTAAATTTTTCATGACTGCTGCAGCAAATATCATAGCATCTGTCCAGTGGGATTTATAGCATGATCGCTAGTATTTCCTTTGTGTTTGCTCAGTTTTAAGTCATGTAATTACAACTGTAGCATGGTCGCAGACATTTCCTTTGTATTTGCACACTTGTGAAGTTAGAGTATGGCAGACAGATGACTGGACATGATACAAAACAAATAGAGTATAGTCTCATCTCGGTGGTTGATTGTCAACACCTCGATGGGATACGGCTGTTGATTTAATGTTGATGTTTAAATCAAGAAACTCGGTGAGACCATCCTCTATTATCATGTTATTTACCTGCTGAACTTACTTTTATCAGTATACTAATAGACGAATGAGTTTTTACCAAAATCAGTGAAATATAGAATGTGTTTGTTTGCTTTCAGGGCAAGGGTATATAGTCTCTGAAGTGAAAAGATCATAGATATGGAACTTCTCCAGTGTAACCCGACACGCGGGCATACTCATGTTTAAGTATATATCTATGGTGGCTGATTTCCGCCATTTTTGTCTTTTTGTTATTGAACGAAAAGATGACAGCACGAAAAGACGACACATTCAGTGTGCGAAAAGACGAAAGGACGACAGAACAAAAGAACAATAAGACGACATTTCAAAGGCGAACAGACGACAGAACGCCATGCGAAAAGACGGCATTTCAGCTGCGAAAAGACGACATTTTATATTCTCGTCTTTTCATTATTTCGTTTGGCCTTATGTCGTCTTTTCGCTTCTAATCTCTTTGTCTTTTTGTTCTGTCGTCTTTACTTTCTTTCGCCTTTGTATTGATTTGTGTAATAGGCTAAATATATATTAATTACAAATTACACCATATCGTATTAACTACAGTTCCCAGATGACGGCCATAGCAGACTAATGAAATTTATTGAGTGGACCAATACATACTCCAAAGACACTGGCTACTTCCGGCTGTGGCTGCCGGCCAATAATCCAATGCTGGTGCCATGTCATCCGTCGTCCTTAAAACGCATCATAAAAACTGCAGGTGAGCCGCATTAATATATTTGTTTATTTGAAGGATAACTTATTTGACTGAAAATCAGTATGATATTATTATAATTAATGTTCCGGGCGCTTATTTCAGCCAAATAGTTTTCAACATTAACCCGAGAAATTGACATACATATCTTGAGAACCAAAATGTTTAGTCGTAAAAAAAACAAGAACACATCCGTTTTGAAAATTGGTTGAGCGTTTATGTTGGTGCTTTCCCAAGTAAATTCCATGTTTCTGGGACAGATGAAAATTAAGAAATCTGAAATAACTGTTTAAGGATTAGTTCGTTATGTTGTATTAATCTTCAGACTGTCTTAATCTACGTTTATCCAACACATTAAACCCATTTTTGGATAAAACCTTTTAAACAAAAAATATATTTGACTTTTGTTTGATCCAGCAGAATTTTACATTAATATGCATGCCCTATCAAAACTTTTTTTTTTAAAATGATTTTTTTTAAATTTCTCAACCAATTTTGAAAAGAGAGGTATGTTAATTTTAACACTAAACATGTCTGTTTCACTTGATATGCTACTTACCTAGATATTAGCTGAATTGTGTGGCTGAAACAAGCACCCCGAACAATAAGCTACAGTTTACCTCTCTCCACCTATAAATATGAGTATAAATATAATAAAACTGAACAAATTTTATGATTATACAAATACCTCTCGTCACATATAAATATGTGTATACACAATAATCTCTCCACATACAAACAGGGTACATACGAATTTGAATATACAAATATTTCCACTCTACAGAGCCCAAACCAATGAATTACAGCAGCGGTTATATGTTGTTAAAGCCCTGGCTTGGGGACGGATTGCTTATCGCTGGTGGTGAAAAATGGGCACGAAATCGTCGGCTGCTCACTCCGGCCTTCCACTTCGATATACTGAAACCCTACATTGGTGTTTATAACAGTTCCGCTGATGTTTTTGTTGTGAGTTTGCGTTTTCTTTCTTTACACCATAAAACGATGTTTTTATCGTAAGTTGTTTGTTTACTATATTTTTACTTTAAGAACAAACTTGACCCGTATGCTTCAAAGGGGCAGACATTTGAACTATACTATGTTTTTACTTTAAGAACAAACTTGACTCGTATGCATCAACAGAGCAGAAATTTGAACTATACTGTGTTTTTACCGTAGGAACAAACTGGTCTCGTACGCGTCAACGGGGCAGAAGTTTGAACTATACTATGTTTTTACTGTAAGAACAAACTGGACTCGTATGCGTCAACAGGGCAGACTTTTGAACTACACTATGTTTTTACCGTAGGAACAAACTGGTCTCGTACGCGTTAACAGGACAGAAGTTTGAACTATACTATGTTTTTACTTTAACAACAAACTGGACTCGTATGCATCAAAAGGGCAGAAGTTTTAACTGTACTATGCTTTTACTTTAAAAACAAACTGGACTCGCATGCATCAAAGGGGCAAAGTTTGAACTATACTATGTTTTTACTTTGAAAACAAACTGGACTCAAATGCATCAAAGGGGCAGAAGTTTGAACTATCCTGTGTTTTTATTTTAAGAACAAACTGGACTCAAATGCATCAACGGGGCAGAAGTTTGAACTATACTGTGTTTTTATTTTAAGAACAAACTGGACTCGTGTACGTCAACAGGGCAGAATTTGAACTACAGTTCAAAGCGTATACGTTGACGCGTACGAGACCAGTTTGTTCTTAATGGAAAAAAAAGTGCACTATGTTTTTACTTTAAGTACAATCTGGTCTCGTACGCGTCAACAGGGCAGAAGTTTGAACTATACTAAGTCTTTTACTTTAAGAAAAAACTGGACGTGTATGCATCAACAGGGCAGAAGTTTGAACTGTTCCAGGACATCTGCCTGCTAACCTTGGACATTATTCTGCGATGTGCCTTCTCGTATGATATAGATGTACAGAAGAAAGGGTATGCGTTCTTCATTCCTAAAATTCTGTGACAGCATTACGTATGTTACATGTTTATTCTATCAGGCCTTGTATGCGAAGTCCTGTACGCCGACTATTTTGAACTAATACTAATATAGCAGATGCTCTCAAAAAAATAAATACATAAAAAAATATATATGTTTAATAACTTCAGGAACACCACTTTTAAGAGCTTGTTGGAATATTAAGATGTTTGTGGAAGTGTTCTCATAGCGTGTTACATGTTTTGTATTAACCAGTGAAAACCATCCGTACGCCACAGCCGTGAGGGATTTGGCTCTTGCAGCTGATGTCAGATTCAGGTAAGCCACAAGTCGTCAAAGACTTCGAGATTTTATACGCAAAATATACATTTTATAGGTGGCAAACGTCGACACGAGTATGTCGATATTCATTGCCTTAACATTTCATATTGTCATGCAAACAGACATTTATAATTATTAACGGACACTTCTGGCATAAAACGTACAGGTTTGTGAATTTAAGATTTATGTTCTGCATGTTAAGGCACCGTTATAGCATTTTGATTACAATTCCTTTTCCGCAGTCTTATCACGCTTGTGGTAATGGCAGATGTGTTAACGAGCTGCAGTAGTCGATTTGATTTACATTATATGTATCATAAACCTATCTTCTCCTAAGTTTCTATAAAGTATATACATATTTATTCTCTGCTAGGTTTAATTAATGGTATAATGGTAAATAATTAACCAATGCGCACCTGTCAGTCATTTAACTGTGACTAGGGATTTCTTTTCATTTCACGAACTGCTATTATAGTAAGGTATTGAAAGATGTCATATTCTTGTAATTCCGAAAAGACCTCAGATAATGTATCATTATATGCTAACATTCCTCAATACACTCATACATATTTCCTCACTATTCTCATAAATATTCCATAATACACTCATAAATATTCCTCAATACACTTATAAATATGTCCTCAATACACTCATAAATAGTCCTCAGTACACTCGTTAATATTTCTCATACACTCATAAATATTCCTCAATACACTCATAAACATTCCTCAATACACTCGTAAATATTCCTCAATACACTCATAAACATTCCTCAATACAATCATAAACATTCCTCATTACACTCTTAAATATTCCTCAATACACTCATAAACATTCCTGAATACACTCGTAAATATTCCTCATAAATATTCCTCAATACACTCATAAACATTCCTCAATACACTCATAAATATTCATCAATACACTCATAAACATTCATCAATACACTCATAAACATTCCTCATTACTCTCTTAAATATTCCTCAATAAACACATAAACATTCCTCAATACACTCGTAAATATTCCTCATACACTCATAAATATTCCTCAAAACATTCATAAATATTTGTGTTATGCATAATTATCTTCGACTGAATTCCTTTCAAAATGTCTGTAAATTGCAGAAATCCACTTCTACTCCCTAACCTGATATTTTATCTGAGTCCCATTGGACGAAAGTTTAAGAAAGACTGCGACTACGTGCACTCAGTCGCGGAAGATATCATACAGAAACGACGGATAGCATTAGTAAGTAGTTATTTAAATGTATGGAACGCCATGATTGTCTTGTGATGTTGCCGCTTAATATATGCATTGCATTTTCCTTTATACGTGGTAGAGCTTTCATGATATGCAGTGCATTTTTAATTATATGTGGTAAATAAATCTTTATATGCGATAGATAAGTCATTGTATGTAGTAGATAAACCATTATATGCAGTCGAGTTATCATTTTATGCAGTGCATGTTTTATTATATGCAGTAGTTTATCTATTATATGAGGTCCTTTGAACATTATATGAAGTAGGTTGGTATTTATATACAGTGCTTCTGTTGACTATACGTGGTACATATGTACCACATATACGTGGTGGATACGTTTTTATATTTGGTGGTTTCAATGCATTATATTCGGTACAAACGGCTTTATACGTGGTGCATTTCTTATGATATGCAGTGCTTTTTCTGTTATATGCTGTGTTTTTTTCATTATGACGATATGAGATCAATCGGAACACTCGTTTTTTAAGATGTTGCGATTTTATCGGAAATCTAATAGTCTGAATTGCCACGCATCGTCTGTAATGTCGCCCGCAAAACTAACATGTGCACGTGGAAAATTGGTCTAGGGACCAAACAAAACAGACGAATGCACATTATCAATAAAGTTAACACAATTTAATTAGGAAATGGACGATCCCCAAATCCTGATTTCAGGATTAATCCTGAATGTTATCAACCCTACAACAATTCTCGGTAAGTGGGTACAGTAACTGGTAGTTAAATGTAATATGTCACCTTTCCTCTCTGTAATGTATCACCCTTTCCCTCTGCAATGTGTCACTCTTCCCCTTCTGTAATGTGTAACCCTTCCTCTGTAATTTATCACCCTTCCTTTGTAATGTGTCGCCCTTCCTCTGTAATCTGTCACCCTTCCCCTCTGTAATATGTCACCCTTCCACTGTAATGTGTCACCTTTCCTTTGTAATGTGTCACCCTTCCCCTTTATAATGTGTCGCTCTTCCACTCTGTAATATGTCACCCTTTCTCTCTATAATGATTCACCCTTCCCGTATGTAATGTGTCATCCTTTCTCTATTTAATGTGTCACCCTTCCCCCTCTGTAATGCGAGACCCTTCAACTCTGTAATGGGTCACCCTACCACTCTGTCATGTGTCACCCTTTTTCTCTTTAATGAGTCACCCCTCCACTCTGTAATGTGTCATCCTTTCTCTCTTTAATGTGTCACCCTTCCCGTTTGTAATATGGCACCCTTTCTATCTGTAATGTGTCACTCTTCCACTCTGTACTGTAATGAG